>OY856410.1:1081796834-1081951834 GCA_963693085.1 Alisma plantago-aquatica | reverse complement strand
TATGATGACGCCACCCAGTCAACTGGGTTGACCCATTAATTAAACAAGAGACACCTGGGAGTTTCTGCCAAGTCAACCTTAAGGTGGGGTATGAAAACTTTGTAAAAAAATGAATATTGTGTTTCTGTAGGAGGCAACTATTCTCCTAAAAAGGTAGAAGCTAACAGTTGTTCGCTAAATCTAGTGTGAATCTAGAGTACAAAGCCATGGCCCACATTAATAAAACTCCTCTATGTCAAGGAGTTTATGGAAGAACTCAAAACATGGTCAGAGAGGGGCAATGGACCTACACATTGCCTCAATTCTGATCTTCAACTAAAGGAGATGATCACATTTGAGGTAGACAGAATTAAATGTCCAATTTCGGCGTTGTATCTGATGGCCCAAAAACGGAAACTTACATAAATTTCAACTGAAATTTCGATAAATACGGCCCTAAAATTTTGATGACTAAATAAGTGAATTAAATCATGAAAATTTACTAGGACAATCTAAATACCAAGATCTACTCAAATATGCAATAGTACATATTGGATATGTGGGGGGTCTCCCACATTTATAAGTGAAGGAAGTTGAACAATTTGACAGAATTTTGATGGCAACATCAAAAGAATTAAGTTATGAAATGTTGCAAATACATTATTTAGACATAAACACACGAGTATATAATAAATTTATATGTTTAGAGGTCAAGGTGGGATCAAGGCCTTCGTTAGTGAGTGCACAAATGAACAACATGTCAAGTTTACTAGACAGTTAGATAGTTAAAACTTCAAGTTACAGCTAGAATTTAAAACTTACAGTTACAAGTTACAAACTTATGAACTACAACTTGTATAAATCTTGTGTGAGCATTTAACTAGGTTACATGGGAAATTTATACATAGATCCAAGAAAAAACTTTGATATTTTCTGAGTATTTCTCTAGATCTTCATAGAAGAGTGTGGAAATTGAAGAAGGATGTATAGATGGTCTGGGAATAGCGGAAACATACCTTAGAATTAAGAAAAATTGCCTCTACAAGAGATATAAAAATTGCCAAAATACCCAAAATGCAGTATTAACAGTCATAGGAACAAATTTTCCGACACCTAAGTTGTGTTTATGTGCCATATCACAAAATTATGGCCCAAACTGGGCTTTTACTATGAACTATCACCCAATATGGCAAAATTTTGCACCTAGGGTCAAAATTTTTGGGGAATTACATCCCATGTTTGTGCCTTTCAATGTTTGATAGCACGTTTTGATGTCCAGTTGCAAAAAAAACAAATTTTCAAGCGAAATTTTGCAATTTTGATCAAAATTTTGTTCCATGGGTAGATTGTCAATGTGTAAAGAAACTCAAGAGCGATCGATCAAGCTTACTCTTGTTAGACTTGAAGACCAACTGGCAGATCTCTTCACCGAAACCCTTAATGGATATCGGGTCGCATTCCTATATAACAAGCTAGATGCCTATGATATGTACACACCAGCTTGAGGGGGGTGCTACAATATGTATGTGTGAGTTGTACAAGAGTACACTTCAGCAAGATTTATGATAAGTTTGTACATGTGTTTACTCCTACACCTCGAAAATTGGTTATTGATTGCTTCCCATCCTTATATAAATAAGCGGGCAATTAGTCAAATACATATAATGTCAACACCTCCCAATTTGTGTTTTACAACACACACAATCAACCAATAGCTCATTATCAACAACTAAATGAGACTAATAAGTTGTAAATTGTGATTCAATAATATAGTCATGCACTAATAAGAGAATCAGTTATACTTCGAGGTTGACATATATAGTTACTAAATCTATTAGTATATATATTTAGTGCTTTATGTTTTATTGTGTGCTTTAGACTTGTCTTTAGCTTTTCTTTTATCCCAAATTGCCTAACTTTGTTTTTCACTTACTCTCTTATCCTATAAAAGAGAGTTTGTTGTATTTGTTTTAGATACATCAAATAAAGGCTTTTCTATTTTATATTGTATCAGACGGTTACGATCCACCTTAAACCCTTCCATCACGCCTAATGCTTCCCATCCTTATCTCAACCTAGCCGCCACTGTACATCCCAAGATTCAAATAATAGTTCAAACCTTAGAATGTGGTTTTTCTTAAAATGAAATAGTTGAGGGTCTTAATGTAAAAAGACCATGAATGAAATTTCTTAAAAGATAATGAAGTGAGAAGAGTAAAATAGGACTCAAAATACTTTCTCTTTCATATGGGCATCATGTGTTACAATTAAATCAAAGATGTAAATGTTGGTTTTCCTTTTTCTCTCTCTTCCTTGAAAGTTGCTCAAAAGGCATAGAATATATATGACATGGGTAATAAGTTATTATCTCAAATTTTGGCTCCATGGTTCATAAAGGAAAGTCTTTTTTCACAATATCTAATCAATTAATGCATTAAAGTTAAGTTAATTGATTAATAAGGAATTGTGTGGAATTTTCTAGAAAAGGTACGTTGAGGGTAACCAGTGGGAATAATTCGACCCTAACTTGCACCAAAGAGAAATATACACTAAAATAGGATTGCTTTCCAAGTTTGGATGGGAAAAGAAGTTGATTAATGTCTTAAATAAATCAAATAAGTCCATTACTTTAGGGGTAAGAAAAGGATAACTAACTTTCGTATTTTGTCCCCAAATCTTTCTCGCACTTAGAAAGTCATTAAGAACTTTCCTTCAAAATTTGGGATTAAAAGGATTAACAGGGTGAGAGATATGGATTTTACTAGTTTTATCAAAGTGAAGAGGATTAAAGGAATATGCATTACATGTCACAAATCATATTCATACAAGAACTATACCCGGACCTTTTATCTGTCGGGTGTATTGCTAGCCCTAGGATCAAGGTCTGAGGATCGGGAGATCATCTCCTACCCCCAACTGGTTTAGTAACAGTAAAATGCTAGATTCTCTCGCCTCTCTCTCTTTTCAATCCACGAATAAATCTGGAAACTAGACCATTTGATTAGTGAGACCTTCCCGCGTCTACCTACCCTATATTTCACCACCTTTGGAAGGATTCTGATTTTGAGCTTTTGCCCAATTGCCGCCATGAATGACGCTCAACCCGTAAAAGCTTTGCTATATAAGGAGGGCTAGCATTCCCCGCGAGACCCCTATTTTGTTCGCCAGACGCGACTCAAGTCCAAACTTCTCTCCTCTGCCTTTGATTCCTCTGCTAGCACCTCCTTCAACCCTTACCTTCTGAGAACCCTGTCGGAAGAAAACTCCTCGCCATTCTCTCTGCTCCGACCATCTCTGAACAATCGAGCACCCTCAACTGGTCCGGCGGGGTGAGGTAAAGGTGGTGGTATGCTCGTCTTCCACCCAGGTGCATCGTAGCCCAAAGTCGACTGTCGTGTTGACCGCCTGAGAAGGTTGCTTGCGAGACAGAGGTTGAAGATAACCTTGGGGTGAAAAGACTTCCTTGCCCTCGTCGATCCTTCACAAAGGTTAGGGTTATTGTGGACTTTTCACGCCTTTTGTTTCACTTTTTCTGGCCTAGCCACGCAAGCGCAAGCGCCGACATGGCACAAGCCGATTGGCTCAGCCTTGGCCCCGCGGCGCGCTGGCTTTATCCGGTCAGCTACCTAGGTGGCGAAAGCTGATTGGCCAAGATTGTTTTGATTTCTAAAAATGCTAGAAAAACGTAGGATTATCATAATATGGCAAATAAATAGTGTATTTTTTATCAAAAAAATAAGGAATCCAACAAAATTAGTTTCAAGGCCTAATTCTATCTCAAATTTTAAAAGTACGTGAAGCTGCTAACTTTACTACAATAAATGTATACAAATTCTAATTTCTAGGTTTTGAAAATCATAACATATTTAAATGAACTTAATAGACAAAGTCTAACCTATTTGGGTAACAAGATCATCTAGGATCTAATTCAAGATTAATAATTCATATGATATCAAAATTAAGGTTTTAGGTGATGAATGGAATATAGATTGATATGTTGAATGTTATGAACAGGGTGTTCAGGGTTTTCAAACCCCAACGACATGGTTAGGGTTACTGAACCTAGGAAAGAAAATCAGATCTCCTTTAAGTGCAAGGTAAGTAGTCCATGTTAATTGAACATAGTTTTTGTTTGATTTCATATATGTATGTATTAAATTCAATGAATTACGAATGTGCTATATATTTTCAATTGCTTAAAGTCAATGAACTTGTGATGATTTGAATCATGGAACACAACATCGTCGAAGTTTGGCGAAGTTTCACCGAAGTTTCGAAATTCGACCATAGGCGAAGTCGAATACCATATACTTTGACCTCGTCCAAAATTCAGGGCGAAGTTTCATGGATGTCGGCGAAGTTGACTTTTTTGTGTGTATTTTCGTCTCAACTTCTCCGAAGTTGTCGAAGTTTCCTCGAAGTTGGCGAAGTTAAGACCACCCAGAACCATAATCCCAACTAGTGCCCCAATGGCCATATAAGGCATAAATATCACTCCAACCCTCTTCATAACTTCTAATATCAAATCCTATGTTTTTTGTCACTCATTCCTAGAGAGGGTGTTGTAACTACTATTTGATTGTATATTGTATATAATACATATGGTGAACTGTATCTATATATGTGTATTGCACAATTGACCATTTCAAGTAACACATTGTATTATTAACCTACATAGGGCTAGAGAATCACAAATCATGTTCTTTTTTTAAATTCACATATATAAGAAATAGGTATAACATAATTAGAAGTTTTCCATCAAAGTTTTCTAAAAATTCACATCATTTCTTCAAAAAATGGCATCGAAGTTTGTCGAAGTTTGTGTCTAAACTTCCTCAAAACTTCCTCGAAGTTTCCACAAACTTCCACTTCCACACCTGGCGCAGTCGACACGAAGTCGAAGTCCTGCACCATGATTTGAATGTTATGATTTTATTGTCCATATTATTGTATCACCTTCATGAAAATTAAGAGTAAAGTCAAAGTTAAGTTTTAAGAGCAAAGAAAGAGTTTATAAGAGAAAGATAATATTAAAAGATAAACTTGTATAAGGTCCTTATTAAGAGGCTCCTCGGAGCAAACTTCAAGAGGCACTTGAATGAATAAGAGAAGGCACTTCGGTGCAACCCAAGAGGCACTTCGATATAATCTAAGAGGCACTTTGGTGCATAAGAGAAGAGGCACTTCGGTGCAAAATCCGAGGTTTCATATATAAGTCAAGATAAAAGAAGTAATTTAAAAGAAATTGTCCCTTTTTCAATATTTAATGTTCAAAGTTTATTTTCAGTTTGCATGTTTCCTTTAAATATAATATATTCAATTCCACTTACCATTAGTTTTATGCATGGTCAGGAGCGCGACGCCCGCAGGTAAGGAGCAAGCTGAGGAGGAAGAAGCGTCTTGACGTGCAAGGAATAACACAAGAAATCTTCAAGAAGAAAAGAAAGACCTAGTCAGATGCCTTTTAACAAGATGATCCAGAGATTTAGATATCTTTTACACTGTATAATCGTGTTATCAAAGTAGATAGATGAACTTGATGTAGATTTTCTTTTGCCAAAACTATGTATGAATCTAACTTCAATCAATGCAAAGTGTTGCATTTACTTTAAATTGCAAAGAATAGCATCTTGTGACACCCCCTTGAGTAAAGTGCTTCCGCTCAATGATTTATACATGTAATGAAGAGTGGGGTGTTACAGCCACCCCTCTTCCCAACCTTTTTCATGTCGTCTTTCCCCTTCCCTCTCATCTGCCGCCGTTGACCCCCCCCCTCTTTCACTCTCACCCACAGTTGTTGTTGTTCCCCCCACTCCAACCCCTACTTCCCACCCCACTACTAGGTCAGCCCTTCTGCCCGCCGTCGTTGCCCCTCATCCTAGCCTCCACCTGCCACCAACTTCCCCTACCCAGCCCTCCATCCTTGTTGCCGCCAACACCCACACCTCCCTCCTCCCTTTCTGCAAGCACTCCCTTACACCCCAAGGTCGTCTGCCATCGCCATCCCCTTTTACCCGTCTCCACCCACCAGCATTTTGCTTGTTGCCCATGGAACAAAATTTTGATCGAAATTGCGAAATTTTGATTTTTTTTCCAATCGGACATCGAAACGCATCTACGCAGAGAATGGGACGTCATTTCGCAGAAATTTCGCTAAAATTTCGCACTTAGGTGCGAAATTTTGCAAAACAGTGCAAATTTTGCCCAATTTGGGCCATAATTTCGCGAAATGGCACAAAATTTCGATAGAAATTTCGAGATATTTGCTCCTAGGACTGCTGCCACTACATGTTAGGTATTTTGGCAATTCTCTTTGTATCTTTTGCTTATAGAGGCTATTTTCTTTGATTCTAAGGTACGTTTCCCCTATCCCTAGCCCATATATACCTCTTTCTAGGTTTACACTCTTCTAAAAGATGTGAAGAGATACTATGAAAAATAACAAAGTTCTAAGTGTTGCTACTATATGTTAGGTATTTTGGCGATTCTCTTTGGAAAATCAAATGAACTACAAACAAACTTGTGGATCTATGAAATAATAGTATTAAGTCTGCAATTCTACAATAAATTTGTTATTATTACACATATTTATACATAAAATGACTTAAAAATAATGCATTTTCTTTGATCTATGTATACATGACCCATGTAAATTTTAACACTTGACTTATATAAGTTGTAACATGTAAGTTTGTAACTTGCAACTGTAAGTTTTAAGGTCTAAGTGGTAAATTGTGGGTTTGTAAGTTGTTTACAGTCTAACGGACTTGACAATTCTGTTCATTTGTGCACTCACTCATTAAGACATGGATCCCACTCATTTACAGTCTAACGGACTTGACAATGAGGATATGTATGGTCAACCACCACAAGGACAAGAACCACCACGAAACTCAAACTTCAACTAGGATTGTTGGACTCCTAGTTTACTACTACGCAAGACTTATGGAACATCATAATGTGTAAGTATTGTTAGTTGTTAATTTGTTTTATTTTATAATTATATATTATAAGTTGTAATTTGTAAGCTTGCAAGTTGTACTTGTAACTTGTAAGTTGTAAGTTGTAAGTAATTGTAAGTTTTAAAGTCTAGTAGTAGTTGTTTAAACTTGAAATTTGTAAGTTTGTAATAGACTTGTTCTCTAACTGTCTAGCAGACTTGACATTTCTGTTCATTTGTGCACTCACTCATCAAGACATGGATCGCACCCTAACCTCTAAACATATAAATTTATTATATAATCAAGTGTGTTTATGTGTAGACTTTGTGTTTGCAGAATTTCAAAGCTTATTTCCTTCATTTTGCCATCGAAATTGCCATCGAAATTCTGTCGAAATTGTTTAGCTTCCTTCACTTACAAATGTGGGAGACCCCCCCCACATATCCAATATGAAATATTATTGCATATTTGAGTAGATCTTGCGTTTAGATCATCCTGGTAAATTTTCATGATTTAATTCGCTTATTTGGTCGTCAAAATCGTTAGGGCCGTAAATATCGAAATTTAGTGCGAAATTTCGAAAAAAAATTGTTTCTGGGCCATCGGACACGACATCGAAATTGGACATTTAATTCTATGTTGTTGCCCCTCACCCCCTCCATTCCCGCCGCCCCTTCACTCTCTCCCATCATGTTGTTGTCTTAAAAACATGGCTCTTCCCCTTCCTCCTACTTTCTCTCTACGAACCCTACCTACAATAGTGCGTTGAAATTCTAAAAGGACTACCTTTCTTGGCTGCTTATGCCTCATGGAGAAGTAACTCTCTCCTCATGATGTCGTAGGTCCTTCTTCTCTCTTCTGCCCCTATGCAGGTTTCTCAGATATGTTGCTTCAGATCTGTTGCTGCTCTTGCCCCTATGCGGGTTTCTTGGATCTGTTAGTCCAGAATTTTCTACTATGTGTTGTTGCCCCTTTGCGGGTATCTCAGATCTAGTGCTCCAGATCTGCTTAATTGCTATTGTTGCTTCATCTTTGTGTGTGTCATCACTCTGGCTTCCATGGTGACTACAGATCCTCCTCGGTCTTTGTGTGTAACAACAGTGAAACTCGATGGATCAAAGCCCAAGGGCGCTATTCTCATATTTCTACAGATGCTTAGATCCCTCCTAATGCTACCGCTAATGTAAAAGCCAAGCAAGCCTACGAACAATGGTCAAAAGATGATTTTGGTGCTATGACTTGGATGGTGAATAATGTTAAACCAAAGATTAGTCAATCTCTTCTTCGACTTCAAAATGTTAGAGCTATGTGGGATCAGCTACCTCGTGTGTATTCACCAGCAAAGCCCGAAGGTCTTTGAGATCTTCAAGAATCTGGCCAAAAAGGAGTATTCGACCGACGGGTTTGTTGAAGACCACTACAATCAATGTTTGGCACTCGACCATAAATACAAAGTATATCATCCCCTCTTCTGACATTAAAGAAGTTCAGCGTTAATGCAATGAACTTCAATTAGTTCAATTCTTGGTTGGCCTCCCGTCATCCTTCTCTGGTGTGGTAGACGAAATATTATCTAGTGATCCCTTACCCACTCTAAGGAATGTTCTCAAGCACATTCAACACCTCCCTTCCATGTCTTCGCTATTTGCTCCTTCCATCCACTCGCTTCTAGTTGTCTGCTCCTATGACTCGAGTCAAGGACGTGGACGTGGTCGTGGTGGTCGTGCTTCTGGTACTCCTGGACATGGTCCACCTTCTGGCCCTAGGTGTGGCCAACATCAACTACCTACAAACAACTGACCGCTTCTACACCTTCTGTGGGTGCACGAACCACACTGAAGACATTTGTTGGAAAAAGCATGGTGAACCTGCCTGGGCAAATCAGCTCTCTACTACTTTTAAGAATCTGACTGTTGTTGCCTCCTGTTCAACTCAGCCCACAAGTGACTGGATTCGCTCAGAGCTTGAGAAACTCCTCCATGCTCGTCTATCCTCGCCAACACCTACCCAGAAGGAGGTTCTTCTGCTTTACTTGCGCCTCCATTTACTTACGATAAAAATAAATGGGTAATCAACTCGGGCGCTTCTGCTCACATTTCTGGCTGCTTATGCTTACTGCTTTATTTTAGACTACACGGGTCCTTCCAGTAATTGTTGCTAATGGAACTTAGTTTGTTGTCCATGGCGTTGAAACTATATCTCTATCTAGGAATTTGCCCTTACAGTTTGTTTTATATGTTCCAAGATTTCCTCTTAATCTGCTATTTGTCAGTAAAATTGTTACGAACCTTAAGTGTTCAGTTACTTTTGATCTAGATGGTTGTATCTTTCAGGATCTCCGAACGAGGACGAGGATTGGTTCGGGCCATGAGGGATTTGACAGACTGTATTACCTGGTTGTGTCGCAATCAGCAGCAGCTCTGCTATCTTCTTCTATAACTGGCCTGCAATGGCACTATCGTCTGGGGTCCCTTCTGCTGCAAAGTTGCGATGCTTATTTCCTGATATTTTTAGAAGTATTTTTTGTGAGAATCTTGTCAATTTGGCAAACACACTCAGTGTGCTTTCCTAAAAATAAAGAAATTGGCTCTAAAAGTCTTTTTGCCCATAACTGGGTCCCTATTCTGTTACTAGCATGTCCGGCTTTCACTATTTTATTACCTTTATTGACGACTATTTGAGGGCAACTTAGTTGCTTCTTTTGAAGGATCGCAGTACTGTTTTGCAAACTATCACTATCTTTTTCACTGAATCCAAACCCAATTCAAAACAACTGTTAAATCTTTAGAAATGATAATGCCTTAGAATTTATGCAAAAATCTTTGGATCTATTTTGTACTTTTCGGGGTACTATTCATCAAACTTCCTGTTCTTACACACCACAACAAGGTGTGGCAAAAAGGAAGAATCCCATCTTCTTGAAGTAGCACGAATTATTCTTCTTCATTATCATGTCCCTAAACATTTTTGGCCTGATGTCGTTTCTACTGTGTGTTACTTAATAAACTGTATGCCTTCTTCTGTGTTACGTAATCAAGTTCATGTCTCTCTTATGTATCATGATGTGTGTTTGTTTTCTGTTTCACCGCACATCTTTGGCCATATGTGTTTTGTTAAATTCTCCACGTTGGAATATCTAAACTTGACCCAGCTCCAATAAGGGTATCTTTCTGGGATATTCTCAGACTCAAAAAGGATATTGGTGCTATGATCATGTCAACAGACAATGGTTTGTGTGTGTGGATGTCTTTTTTTGAACACATGTTGTACTACTCTGACAAGGGGGTTGCTTTATCAAGTGATCTCTTGGATCACACTTCATTGCCCCACGTGGTCGAACATGATCACACTAAAGTAACTGAAAATCTTCCTGCTCCTTTGAAGGTGTACAAGAGAAGACCCAAGGTTACAGATCCATCCCTAGCCCCTCAACAACCAATTCCTCCCTCGTCGGCAGATCATAACCCCTCCTAGGTAATCTCTGACCTAAACATTCCTATTAGCCAAAGGAAAGATGTTCGCTCATGTACTAAGTATACGATTAGCAATTTATATTCTTCCATCAATCTTGGTGCTAGCTTGGCTTGTTTTATTGTTGCTATTCCTGTACCAAAGAATGCTTCACAAGCTCTTCAGCATCCTACCTAGCGTCAAGCTAAAGGAAATTGAGATAAGTGCCCTTGTAGATCGCAAGACCTGGGATCTTGTTGATCGTCCTGAAAATTGTCTGACTGTTGGTTGTTGTTGGATCTTTACTGTTAGATATCAACCAAATGGTTTTGTTGAACAAATTGAAGGTTGGACTGGTAGCAAAAGGTTGTACTCAAACTTTTGGAATTGAATACTTTGTAAATTTTCTTGTGGCTCGACTCAATTCCATAAGAGTGTTTATCTCTATTGTTGTAAATAAAGATTGGCCTCTTTATCCTGTGTGGTGACTTGTACGAGGAAGTTTACTCGAGCAACCACCTAGTTTTGTTAGACAAGGGGAGTGTTCCATAGTCTGCAGACTTACGAAGGCGATATATGGCCTAAAACAAAGCTCATGGGCATGGTTTGATAAAGTAAGCCAGATACTTTCAAGTTTCAATTTCGACGCTCACATTTTGATCATTTTGTTTTTATAGAAATAACCAGGTATGGGTTTGTTGTGCTTATTGTTTATGTGAACGATATCATTCTGTCTGGTAATGATTCTGAATGTATGACCGCTACCAAAAGATATCTAGAACAACACTTCATTACTAAAGATCTTGGTAAATTCATGTACGTCTTAGGAATTGAAGTTTCCAAATAGTCGCCTGGTGTTTGACTTTTTTAAGCATAAATATGTTCTAGACCTTCTGACAAAAGCATGTATGTTTGGTACTAAACCTGCTAGCACTCCTCTGGATCCCAATACCAATTAGGACGATGAATCTTCACCTCCCTACCCTGATAACCATCAATACAGACGAATAGTTAGTGAGCTTATCTATCTTACTGTTGTTGGAGCTGATATTAATGTTGTTGTTGGACTTTTCAGTAGGTATGTGGATAAACCTCGACAATGTCATTGGGATGTTGCTTCTCATATCCTTAATTATATGAAAACTTCTCCACGGAAAGGATTACTATATTGCAAACATGGGCACTGCAAATTTACTAGGTATTGACGGATTATGCCGGTAGTAGATGTGAGAGGAAATCTACATCTGGCTTCTGCACTTTTGATGGAGGTTAGGAAGCACGGATACTTCTATACAGCCCTCGTGTCTGAGTCCCCGTGTCCGTGTCGGACACGTTTTGGACACAGACACTTCCCGGACACGGCCCAAAACGTTTTGGACTCAGCCAGGACGTGTCCTGTCCATCTTGGTCCATTTTTGCAGCCCGGACACTTCATGGACACAGCCAGGACACTTCTTGGACACATCTGTGTAGGTGCAGCTGCTGCAGCAGCCTATTTCTGAGTAAATTCTGAATATACAGCTGCTATTCAACTACATTTATCATTGAGAAAATGTTACACAAAGCTGCATTCTAACTTGAATTGCATATAAAATATCTTAGAAAGATTCGACGTGTAAAGTCCAAGATCAACTAGCTATCATAAATTGCATTTTGATCTAATAAATTGATTGATTAAGTACTGCAAAGTCATGTACTACATCTGAAATTGTGCTATTGGAAGTAATGCAACAGCTAGGTGGATACTTTGTATTTTTTCTACTACACAAACACATGCAAATTCATATTCGTATACAATCACTCCATCATTTTTTTATTCTGAAATTCTGCTATATCTACTGAAAGTAATGCAACAGTTAGGTGTCAACTTCATATTGTTTATACTGCACACAAACACATTCATACTTCAAATTCATATACTATTATACATATCAATATATATAATTCTAGATAATTTTTCAATAAATTTAGATGCATACATATAGAAATACATACATATGAGTATTTCGATTGAGATTTACATGAATATTAAAGTAATCTTAGAGAAATATGAATTGGATACAATATCTCAGTAATGTAGATAGTCAAACGTAAGATTTGAAGCAAGTAAACATGAATTTGCCAAGCATTTGACATTATGGTTAAGTTGAAGTGTTGTATTTGAGGTTAAGCACCCTTGGGAAACTAGAACACCCATCCACCTAGAGGACTTCGATTTGGTGTAGATGGGCAACCAACGCTGGAATATTGATTATCTCAAAAGCACGTCATCAAACTGGTGAACTGGAACAATAGAATTTAAATGATGATATATTTTATATACATAAGTATAATTATAGTTCCCGTATTTTAGTACAAACTTTCATTATATAGGTTAAATTAAGGCTTGAAACATATATTTCATGTTATCAAATAAACTTTGAGTTCATTAGATTCAAGTTGACGCTACAAATTAAGTATTTGGGTAGTTGATAATGTATACTTTGTCGTTTCATCATAACCCAAGCTACAAAATATAATGGTTAACAAGAGAAAGATCTGTACTATATATCTAGTTGTGAGATGAAATATCTCATATTTGTATTATCATCTAAGCCTCAACATGAGTCACTTTTACCAATCAGTTCCGTTACGGGTCATATTTGTCTGGAATGGGTAAGAATGTAAAGGGACATGAAAATCTTAAAACCAAAATTACACTAGAATGCAATAGAATGATACAGGGGTTCTAATCAGACATATTGCTTAATTCCAAGTAAATCTTAGTTTGAAAATTAAAGTTTGAACGTTATGTATGCAGAAGCCTAAAGGTGGAAGAACTTTGTCTAGGACCCATATCCCAACGGATACCTAACATAAAAATAATAAGAGAGTAGGTATATCAAGGGCTAGTACAAACCACAATACTAGCTCAAAAATCCCATAATAATTTGAAGTCTGGTTGAAATTGAACTTGAGACCTCTTAGCTATTACCAAGTTGCAATCACAATTGCTCACAACCTTACACAGCACACACGCCCTACAGTTAATTGAGTTTCCAACTAGCACATATTTAAATTATTTAACAGACGAGAAGTAATCTTTGGATATAGTGTTTTTTTGTGTGAGAAAAGCAAATAAATATTCTTCCCATCCATACAATCCAATTTAGAAAAATTTGTTACTTTCATGGTTTCTCAAAATACATCTCAAGCTCTAAAGAAAATGAGCCTCTTAGTTTCTCTATGTCTGTCTGGCTACATATATTGAATGAGGGGTATACTAGAACTTATTCTGGCTAGTGTTGGGTTTTTTTTCTTGTGTTTGTAGTTCCTAGAATAAAAAATTGCTTGGAAGGCTAAATTGATAGTGTCGATCAATATTCGTATTAGTAGACTAGTCTTCCCAAATCCTAAAGTTGTCCTTGCTTTAGACAATCTCAAAGCTAATGAGCTAGACTTTCAATAAGTTCATTTCAATGTAGATCTTAAAGTTAGATCGCAAAGCTAAATGTAAGACCTAACAGTATCCGAGTGATCTCAAAGTTAGTATGTCGACTAATTGTAAGGTGACAATCAAGACCCTATAGTTGGCTTATATGATTGAACTCCCCCCCCCCCTCCCTTCAAGACCCTAGAGTAGGCTTGACACAAGGGGAATAGGTAAATGCCTAATAAACAATGCACGGTGGTTAAAATCACGACAATGACTGGAAATTTACCATGATAATTTACCCCAAAAAGAATGGAACCTGAGAGCTCCTACCTAGCATCGTGGCACCGCACAACATCATAACATCAAACAGAATTGAGCTGAACTTTGTATCCTCCAGCTCCTGGTTAACATGATGGATGGATCACCGCTACACCTTGTGTGTATGCAGAATGTATGTATGTATCTTAATTGTATCCTATTCCTATAGAACAAAACAATGATGTACTGGACTTCTAGTGGTTTTTGTGGAGCTATGACAGCATAAAGTGTTGTTGAAATCGAATCCTAGTGGAATCTAATTTTTGCAACATATGTAAATTATTGTGGCAGGGTGTCCCTGCCCTGGTTAGCCTGGTCTGTTTTTGTGGTTTAGGCGGTGGAAGACGTCATTCTTCGGGTCGCTCCGCATTGGAGATTTGGTGGATTCTATGACTGGTTGGGTTGTTTTCTCCCTCGATTGGCACTTTAACCGAATAGTTCCGTTTCAAACATTGGTTTCCATTTGCACTTTACATATTGCATTTCAGAAGGTTTATCATGCTTTTAATCAGCTTAAGATGCTTCCATTGAAGTGCACATATGGATCATTTATATCATACAAGGTTGTTTTGTGGGTTTTTAACATTTGTTAATAGATTTCATCATCTATTGATTTGCTCAAAAATATATGAACTTTGTATACTTATTGATGTTCACAGCAACATTTACTACTCTCAAGTGTTGAAGTTAACATATTCTTAACATTGCAAAACCTTGCCGATCTCCAATGATACCAGAGCATTGATGCTCAGAAGAAGAAAAAAAACAGATCAGCATTAATCTAATTCGTTCCTAATCTTTAGGGGTAAACCAATTTTTAAATAATGCTGTAGCTACTACATCTAGCCAACTAGGATGAACAACTTCATTTGCGGTAAACATTTTTTCTTAATAAATCACATACAGCGAGAAAATAATAGTGTAAAGAAACACAAACGGTTTAGCAAGTTTCGAGGACTTTTACCTTAAGAAAAGAGACCGCTGCAGCTCCAGCCATAGAGCCCGGACGAGTCATCTTCACAGCCCCAGAGACCTCCTCGGGTACCCCATTGTCAGAAAAGGGCTCAATACATAGTATTCTGAACGAGAAGGATTCGAAACCCCGGATGAGTACGATACTAGGAGAGGAAGAGGACGACCGGCGGTAGAACTGGTTGACACGACCGGAGAGAGGATCGTTGGGCCTCGTCTAGGAACAGGCATTCGAGTCCGTTAAATGACGGTTCTGATTGCTTAGGTACGCGGAACGAACAAGCTGAAGACGGCGGCAGCCGCATAAGCGACGCACCATACGGCCAGAGCGAGCAGCACGCCGAGGAAAGAGGAAGGGGAAGAAAGGGAGGCCATGGAAAGTAAGTCAGCTGTCCCGACTGAGCAACCAACCCCGTGGCATGTTTAGCAGTGGCGGCGCGAGACTGACGATGGAATCATCGATCGGTCGCCGATGGAAGGAACTGATCAAGTAAATGAGACTCAAGCAGGGTGTGGTCGCCGGCAATAGTGGTCAAAGTATTGCGAGGGGGGATGTTCGGGAGAATCAACTGTGATGGGTTAGGCTACGGAATATCAGTGTCGTGCGGGTATCGCTGTCAGACTGCAGAATCAGAGGCCAGTGACGGTGATGGCGGAAAAACGCTGCCAACGAAGCCGGAGGTTTTGTTGAGGGTGCAAGGGCGGGTAAACCCGTGCTATGGGCAGGTTTCGGGAAGCCGCCGACGGACGCGGCAGTGGGTGGAGAGTTGGAAGAAAGTCACACCTTTATTCCCAGACTCACGCCGATTGGGCCTCCTCTGCCATTGACGCGAGAGAGAGAAAATTGCGTTCAGTGTTTTTTTAATCGGATTATTCAAATGAAAACATATAATGGGGCTACAGATAGGTGGGGGCGGGATGGTTGTCTAACAAGTATCCAAGTCCATATCATTGTTTGAAGGAAGAGAATCACGCGAATGTGTATTTTAATTGATACTCTGCCAAACTCCGAATCGTGGAGACCTTATCGGGATCATGTGATGATGGGGAGAAGGAAATTCCATGTCATCTCTTACCAAACGGTCCATCAAACTTGGTGGCTATTCAAAAGAAAATATGATAATCTTTTTCTGATGGCCTGATGTCAATTACGAATATACCACCGCATGTCATCTACACGGGTGAAGAATCCCTTCCGTATTGCCCCAGCCAGGTATCGACCTAGCGACTTGGTACTCGTAAGCCTGTCTAGGGACTAGCTAATAAGTACAACTTAGGGGCTAATTGAAGAGAGGGATACAAATAATTTAATGGAACCATGTTACATTGTGCATATACGCGTGTATTGCATTCAGTAGATTAGATATAAATATATGAGATATCTTACACATTTGAGAATAGTATATGTACTTTTGTAGATAAGTATTGTGATCCGATCCTGGTGAGGTTTCTCACTTGGATAATCTGTGCGACCATTTTTTTTCTTTTAATATAAAAGGGGTGAGAAATATTCATTTCGTCACCCGCGAGGGAAATAGAGGGCCAAGGGCCTTACACAGAAAAGCCGAGCCACACCGACACCGCAACAAAAAGAATAAGACAGCTATACCGCCCAAAATGTATAGTTGTATTATACAAAGATGCTATCGATAAATGGCCAAGACTATATAAGACGGGAGTCGTATCCAATGTATTCTCTGGTGTGGTCTGTAATGTGCCCGTTCAAGATATGGGTACCATTAGTCCCTTTAATAGATCCGTCAACAGGTAAAATACGGATTGAATATTGCTATATTCAATATCATAATTTGAAGAAAAAAAATCAATCTGATACACGATCCAATATCCAATGAACGTCATACGATAACATTCGAATCTAATGTGAGCTAATAATATCGTATTCAGATAGATATTTATTTTAAATACTATCATATTTAGATCAATATTCAATTTAAATCAAAAATCGGATATATATTGCTAAAAATAGTATATATAAAATATTAATATTACATTAAATATATGTATGATAAGATATTTTTTATATATTTTTATATAAACGTAGACTTTTATCAACATATAAAGAAATCAAATTTTCTTCTAATTGAATACAGCAATATCTGATATTCGGTCTGGAATTTCTATATCTAAAACTCAATAGAAGTTCAACAGATTTCAGACTTATTTAAAAAAAATCCACTCGAATGTGGCTAAAAATATGTGGATTTCATGCACCATTTTCATGTCTACTTAATGGTAATGAAAAATATTGAAGAATATAATAAAGGCACAATGTTAAGAAATAAGAAGAAGTAGGTTAGTGAAAAGAGAAGAACGACATAAAGAGAAAAATGATCTTGCTCCCACACACCCAAATGAATAATTATGTCTTCCTGGTGTCGTTGGCATCATTATGATCTTTTTTTTCTCGTGAGTCAGAGATCATATCACACTCGATACAGATGTCGCAGTCGAGACGGATGTCGCGGTCGAGACAAGTGTAGTGGTCACTACACCTTAACCTTGACCCATCTGTGTCAAGTGTTACGGTCAAGACGGTGTAGCAATCGCGACCCTTGCTCTTTAGGGACAAACTCACCCCCCGGGGGAGAGGGGGGCTATTCATGGTGGTCGATGAGCTCGCGTCGATGAACCTTCTGATTAAGAAAGATACTTTCTAATAAAGGATTGGCCATCGAAAATAGGATCCAAGATATCAAAAGTTTTTGGGGCCCGCTAGTCACCACCGCCTCCTAAGCTGGTGCACATAACGCGACGCTTGTGGGGAAGAATCTAGAGAATTGATGTCTTCTTGATTTTCATGCCTAAAGTCCCAAAATTGACTAGTTGGACAACTCCATCTTTAAAATGATATAAATTACTAAAAGATAATAATGTAGAGTTATTTAGGGCATATTAAGGCTATAATGTCACAAAATCATAAATAAATATTTAGCATAAATGTCTAAATTTGGGTATTATCAGTCATCAAGCTTCTGCCTCATCTCCTTAAGAACATGTGCAAAAGCCTTGCACTCAAAAATTCTAAGGTGAGAATAAGAAGATGTCTTCCCTATCCACACACTCTCTAGAGTGTCAAAATCCAAAGGAACTGATGGTGACATATTAATCAAGTAGAAAGCAGTGTTTACAACCTCTGTCCATAACTCCTTAGGTAGCTTTGCATTCTTCACCATGCATTTGGCTTGCTCCATAATGGTTCTATTCATTCTTTCTTTCAGCCAAACTATTGTGATGTGGGGTACCACAAATAGTCTTCTCATGTTGTATGCTAGATCCTTCACAGTAAGACCTAGACTCCTTTGAAGTATACTCACCTGCATTGTCAGAATGAAGACACTTAAGCTGTTTACATGTTTGTCGTTCAACCATGACATGGAACTTCTAAAGAGTATCAAACACCTGATCTTTCCTATGAAAACAGTAAACCCACACTTTTCTAGATGCATCATCAATAAACATGTTAAAGTATCTATATTAGTCTATTAGTTAAATAGGCTAATTAGTTTAGTGAGCCTTTATATTCCGGCCCGTCTAGTTTAGATTACTTGGGTCCTAAGTAATAGGGCGTCTCTCCTCTCTATATAAAGGAGAGGTCGTCAGTCTTTGTATCACAATCTATTCTATTCAATCAATCTTTTATATTTTAACATGGTATCAGAGCGGGTTCCATCCTGAGAGAACCCTAGCGCCGCCGGTTCCCTCTCTCCTCTTCGGCGCACACAACTACCCTAGCAGTCGGCCGCCGCCTCTTAGAGAGAGCAGCCAAGGGCGAGCGCCCTCCTGCGGGCGGCCGCAGCCGCGCCATCTCCATGGCTTGGCCGGCTGCC
Source organism: Alisma plantago-aquatica (assembly GCA_963693085.1). Lineage (NCBI taxonomy): Eukaryota > Viridiplantae > Streptophyta > Magnoliopsida > Alismatales > Alismataceae > Alisma > Alisma plantago-aquatica. Next base: position 1,081,932,911 of record OY856410.1, on the reverse strand, counting down.
CGCTAGGCAAATCCCGACCTCCATGGCTTCTTATCTCCTTCCATATTCATTTATTCTTTACCGATCCACGCCGCTCTCCTATCTCTTGTCCGTGCGCCGACAGCATCAGTTTTCCGACGTCGATCTTCACCTCCAGCAGCTACCGCCGCCGCTATCATCAGTAGCACCAGCCGCCGCCAGCAGCCGCACCAGCCAGGCGCCGCAGCCGCCAATTAGCAGCACCATCGTCATCCTCCATCATCGTTGTTGTATCTGTGCTCGTAGGCTGTAGTGTTGCTTTATCCAAGCAACCGTATCCCCAGCCTTGATCCCACTTTTTCAACCGGCGCTCCATCTCATGACGTCTTCCGATCAGCCTTCATCGCCGCTTTGGAGAGGCTCCGCCTTGGCTCCGCATGCATCCTCTTGGCATGCAATATCTCCGGAGTCACGCAGGAGACCCTTTGTCATCTCCTATGTTGCGACAAAGTGCTTCATCAGCCGAGCGTCATATCCAGCCATCATCCGCAAGCTACTGCTCCTCCACTTCATCATCATCCCGACGATCTTCATCCGCAAGTTGTTGCTGCGTTGTGCGTCATCATGCTACTGCCACCATCTACAGTAGGCGATCACTCTCCCTGTCTCTATTCGGATCCTTGATTAGTTCTATCTTTTGCTAATCGAATCCTATTTTGACCCTTATCGGATTTTCGCGGGGGCTCCGCCCCCGCACCCCCTTTTTCAGGTCGGGACTAGATCCATTTATTTTTCTACCCGGATCTCATGTTGACCCATTTAGTATACTCTCTTTGGCTATCGGTTTCATTCTCCACATATTACCCATCTCCATTTCACATATTTTTCCCTTTTTAGCCTTTTTCTTTCCCACCCATATTATGTGAGCATCTCTTTTCCACATTACGGGGGGGGGTCATATATCCAGTTCTCCACACCAAACACTCACTCTTGTCGTATTTGGTGTGCGGGGGGGATAGAGAGGACAGAAAGAGATGAGAAGAGAGAGCGAGCATGAGAGAATATGAGAGAATGTATGAGAGAGAGTATGAGATGATGATATATGTATTCAGATTATATATATTTCAGGCTATCTTCATGAAGCTTCACATTGTTCAGCACACCAGTTCTCTACTTCAGCCAGCATTGAAGATCCAGTGTCGACACCGTATCCGCGTTATGTACGTCAGGTGTTGATGGTGTATTCCTTCAGCTGCATTCACATGAGACAGATGGGTGCTTCTTCAGAAGCTCAGAGTTTTATCTTCACCGAGCTGCTTCATCACGTCTTCTCTGAGCCGCATCTGTTGTATCGACATTGCCTGTAGCTGATCCTCTTGGGACCTTCCTTGATGGATGATCTCCTTTCCCGTCAAGCCCCCAAGGTTCATGCGTCAGAGTTTTATGGTTCCTGCATCGTATCAAGCAGCAGATCGTCCGTCCGCGTTCGTGCCGCGTTAAGCACGTATTCCAGTGGCGAATTGTTGTAGTATCAGGTCCATTCTTCAGATGTCCTCATTCCATATGCACTTCAAGGAAGACCTTCAAAACTCGAGTATCTTCAGCCTGCAGAATCATCATCACCATATGATTCAAGGGGAATATTATTTCAGGGGGAGTAACATATTTTGTATGGGAGTGATATTTATCTTCATCTTTTATTTATCATTTCTTTTTATCGAGTCCTGTAACTCTCCAAGCTTGGACATGTGTTTCACCCATGCTCCAGCTTGAGGGGGAGTGTTAAAGTGTCTATATTAGTTCATTAGTTAAATAGGCTAATTAGTTTAGTGGGCCTTTATATTCCGGCCCGTCTAGTTTAGATTACTTGGGTCCTAAGTAATAGGGCGTCTCTCCTCTCTATATAAAGGAGAGGTCGTCAGTCTTTGTATCACAATCTATTCTATTCAATCAATCTTTTATATTTTAACAAAACATAACAAAGAATTTGTTTCCACCTAAGGAGTTGACTTTCATAGGATTACAAACATCATAATAAATCATGTCTAACACATTAGACTTCTTCTAACACTGAGCAATGAATTAGACTCTTTTTTGCTTCCCAGGCACACAACTTTCACAGGGGTCAAGAATCACATTCTTACCACATGGGATCAAATCTTTCTTTGCAAGCACTTGTAGTCCTTTCTCACTCATTCTTACCACATGGGATCAAATCTTTCTTTGCAAGCACTTGTAGTCCTTTCTCACTCATTCTTACCACATGGGATCAAATCTTTCTTTGCAAGCACTTGTAGTCCTTTCTCACTCATGTACCCAAGCCGCTTGTGTCATGAATCTGGAGAATTGGAGTTGTCCACAATGTTGACACTATCATTGAGGACCTTTATGTTCATCCTATGCAAGGTGCAACAAATTTTACCTCTAGCCACGACCAACTGCCCCTTGGTGACAATAGTTTTCAAGTCACCAAAAAGATATTTAAAGCTATGAATGTCGATCCCATAGCCGAAGATTATGTTATAGATACTTTCAGGAATATGTGTAACATTCTTCAGTAAGATGGTATAACCTAACTCAGTCTCAATGCGCACACCACTAATCCCACAAATCTTCACATAGATTTTAGTAGCCATTTTTGTAATTCTAAATTTCTCAGACTTGTAGGAGCAAAAGAAGTGTCTATGAGAAGTGATGTGGTAAAAAGCACCAGTGTCCAACACCGACTCAGTGTTGTCACTAATATGTAGACAATGTCCCATGAAAACTCCACATATGAGTATCTCTTTGACATCTGTGACGTCTGCAGCTGTGTTGCTATCATCATCTGTTACTTTTTACTTTCCTTCTTCAATTTTCTTTTTGCACGGTCTGTGAAATTTCTGTACATGACCTGACTTGTTGCAGAAATGAAAAACTATCTTGCTTCTGGACTTTGACCTATACTTTGACTTTCCTTTGTCACCAGCCTGACCCTGACCATGACTTTGACTCCCTCTGTCCTCAGCAACAAGAGCATGTGAAATTGACGTCTCTGCTGAGCAAAAAAAAAAAGATACATATTACGTCACACAACAAAAATGTCTTTCGGAAAAATATCCTCTTGTAGAAAATTTTGGTTGGAACAACAACAAAATGTGATGAAGAATTCGGTGTAGACGGTAGGAGAGAACAATGGTAGCTTCTTTCTTCCTTTGCTTCCTATTCTTTCCGCCGTGTATAGTAGATCTGAAAACAATGGTAGCAGCGGCGGCTCTCTTGGCTTGCGGTTGATCTACATCTATTAAGCCGAGGGCAAAGGGTTTATTTATATAACCCTTTTCACGGTTGCAATTTGCAAACAAGTCCTAATGGGCTGCCCACGTTGGGCTGGAGCTAATAGGCCGTAGGCCCAACAGAGACAGGTTTACTAATTACTAGTAGTGATGACAAAGACAATGGAGCATCCTTTACCGGACCATTCATTGCAATGTATGATTTGATATCATGACACTTCACGGGCTTCAGGAAAAGACGGGATGGAAATAGTACCGGGGGCGCGCACACCCATCTACCATTCCGCCTATGATTAAGGGCTAGTTTGGTAGGGTGTAGAAGGTGTGTAAAGTATGATTCAGAGAACACATAGTTTAAACTTAATGATTTTAAACTGAAACAAGATATTTGGTAGGGAGTAACTGGAACACACTGATTTCAAATAATTTTATTTGGTTGGAAGGTGCTTGGGTGTTAATTATACAGCAGATCCAGTCGTTTACATGGTGTGCGCTGGTTTTACACCCGATCGCTCCCTTTTAAGGGCACATTTGCTTTGTAGGATATAATTGGATTTTGAGGATTACCGTATTTCGTTGATCCCGGTTTCAAGTAATCCCTGACTTTGAATAATTCAGCAATGCAGAATATTTTGTTTGGTAACATGGATGAGATTTCTGTTTATGTTAACGTCGGTGGGGACCATCAGTAGTGTAGCAGCGTCAGCAGCCTCTGGCAGTCGTGTAAAAGAGAGCCGAGAAGAATGGAGCGGTCAGCCTCCCTCGGCGTAACTCGGCGTCCCGCCCTTTTGAGATGGAAAAGGGAATCCAGCTGTTACTGTATACTAGAAAAGTATCGGATTTTTCTAATTTCCCATCTCCATTAATCCAAACCTAAATTTAATCATGATGGATGCAAGATTACAATCCAATACAACGAAGTACAGAAAACCAAACGTGCCCTAAGAGGATTCAGCGGGATTTTTAGTAATACTGAATTTGCTTTATTCTATATGAACGAGTAGCTGGGTTTAAAGAATGCAGGAATATAGAATCTTATGTTTGCTTTAGATGGATGACATCTTCTCTTTCCTTCCGTGTGGGGACCAACTGGTGAGTCATGGCGATAGTAGTTGTACGGAGAGCTGCAATGAAGTGTCCGTGATGCATCCCGGCGTCCGGTCGATTTGAGATGTAAATGAGAATCCAATCGTTATTACATCATGGAGAATTGCAGGATGCCTTCTTTTTCCTGCTCCAGCTAATCAAACACAAACTTTTGGTTGATGGATTTATGAATGCTGTAATAGCAACGAACCCGCCGGAGAATGCAGCAGATGCGTCCTCGGCCAGACTAAAAACTACCCCAACGATCCTCTATTCCGCATCATGGACCGTCCATGGCCCCTCCAAAAGGCCCAAACCGCCAAACCCAAGGTGAAGAGAGGGTGCTGCAGTTTCCGTTTCAGATCGGGTGGGTGGACTTGCAGATCTGTCGTGGGTTGTGGCTGGTAATAAGCAAAGCTACACGTTTTCAAGCAGCGATCATCGTCAACCCCGCGACAAGGGAGACGGTCCACCTCCCCAGCCACCCGCCAGGGCGACCATTCGGTCTCGGCTGCACAAACCGTGGAGTTTTCAAGGTCGTGGCTGCTACCACCGGCCTAATGACAGCGGTACAGAGTTCTATGTCTTTAACCCCAGCAATGACATCAACACTCCGTGGGGAAAGGAGGTAATTCAGTGGCCCGCAGCTCAGGCTGCTCAGCTCCAACGTCCGGCGACCAAAGAGGAGGCGCAATTGTCAGGCGGACTGAGCAAGTTGTTGTAAAGGGTTTCAATTGGAAAGGGCGGCCGCTCCAGAACGAAGAGGCTATGTTCCCGACGAGCTTCTGCATGATCTCTTCCTAGCCGATGTTGGCACTGGCGTTCTCTTGGACGACTTGAGCCACTGGCGCACACTGGGCCTCTCCTGAATCCGCGTGGAGCTCCGTGAAGCGGGAGTCCGTCGTGATCTTCCAAAATACATCGATGCATAGATCTTTCTTTACATGACGCCAACTTTGTTTCGATCGCTGATTAGTTTGTTGTTGATTGAATAAATCGGCTGAAAAATGCACCCATAACATTCAATTCGTGTCTCCCGGTTTGGAAAGTTGGACTAGACCGAAGTACCATTCCCTCGTTTAGGACCTGTTTAGCAAAGTATTCTTGGAATAATTTACATTGCAATGTCATGTGTTTAATTTTTTTAGTAGAGTGCAGCTGAGTGTGATATGCGAAATTTAAACTGCTACTCAGATTCCATGAAAATCCGGGTTTTTGTACCATACCGAAATGGGTGTAGTCAGGTGTGATTGGCGTGGAAGGTACAGCTGTATGCCTTTTTGGTTTCGTAAATGCCATGCCGCGTAACTTTTTGTGGCCAGCCGATTTGCTGGTCCTGAATTAACGTACACCACGCTGCTCCTTGTTAATAATGTTGCCGCGTGTCTTTTGGATTTAATCAAGGCCACAGCCGCTGATCAGCCAAGATACGTGTAAACAGATAACACAAGGAGTAAAATAGGCCATACGAGCGTTGTTTATAAAGAAAATATCTACGTATAACACATAATAAAATAGGCCATGCATTAGTGGGGTTGTATGTTTCCTACTAATTTTGGCATTATGTACGTAATCATATATCTCACAAAATTTGTTCATGTGTGTGTGTTCGATGTTTTACATATCAGTGATATATATACACATATTTATACATACATTCATATTATTGCTGAGAATTATACTTGATACTTAGAAACCTTTCTTATAACTTCAGTGGAATTTTGGTTTACACACATCCAAAAGTTCATACTATATTAGTAGTTTGATCTTTAAAATTTATGTCAGTATGGTTGTGTGTAGCTAAATTTATCCTTTTTGTCTTTGACTTCTATTCACTTATAATTTCCTTGCAAAGACACTTCCTAGTTTTGTAGTAGAATCATAGACTTAATATTTTCCAATCATAGATATTATATTATCACAAAATTGTATTCTTCTCCTTCCCTATATTTTTTATTAACAATATATTTATAGAGTTTTATTTCTTCAATAAATTTAATGATCAGACAAGGTTCTAATGTATCTCCTTTGGTTTTGAAAATGCCACAATAGGTGAGAAAGCCGAACAATGAATTTTTTTTTACTTATTGAGTAAGGAAATTAGGTTTTCTGCACTTTTTTCCTTGAAGGATTAATATATACACTTGTATCATTTAGGAGGTTGTCATCTGCAAGCTCTCAACATCACTTGCATTTGTGCTTAAAGATTGCCACATACATGTCATACTAATATGTTTGTTCAATTTGGTAGTGTCTATAACTTTTATTGTTCTCTAGTTCTCTTCGTCTCTAATTTTCTTTTTGGTATTGTTATTAGTGCAATCTTTAACCTTATAATCTTAAAAGTGTATGCTTATATGCAATGAATTTAGTTTTATACCACTAAGCACAAATACCGAGTGATTGCTACTGATTTCACCGTTGAAAATGTTAATCTCAATTTGATGATCAAGATAGGAAACACTTTTGAATGTCTTGCTTTGTAGAAAGCTCTATATATTAATGGACACTTTTTGAGTGTATTGATGTTATGGGATTCATTTGTTCTTGGGAACTGGGGACTCATTTTGTACTTAATTTACATAAATATTGGCATTTCTTAATTTTGGCTTGTCACAAATATTTTTAATCCCATTGGAGCAATATACTACATCAACTATATTAGTGTATATGATTCATGGAATCAAATTTAGATTGTTATATGTTTGAGGAAGATTTTATAGACAAGGATAGAACTAAGTGGAAGCATAGCTCTGAAAATTAACTTTACTAAACCTAATTACTACAATAAGATACTAGTGAAAAGTTAGAAATCACAATATTAGACTTTATTGGATATAAAGAATTTCTCTTTTGGTGACAAAACCTTAACTAAAATAGTGAAAGGACCAAAAGAAGTAGGTCATCATGTTACTTGTAACATCCCTGACCTGGGTTATACTTTAACCCTAAGTGTTTTGATTAAGAAAGGTGATTAAATGTTTAATCTCATCTTGTGAAAAGTAATTAGGCCTCAAGAGGAACCTATGTTGCAATTCTAGTCCTGTTTGAATAATGTTGAAGCAATGTTTGCTTGTTTTGGACTAAAGTGCAAATTACCCAAGTTGAGGGGTTTAAGTGCAATTGTGCATGATAATATGTTCCTCATGTGTTGAAGCATCATGAGAGTGAAAATGATGCTGAGGTATGGCTTATGGAAGCCTGAACACTAAGAAAGAGCTGATAAAGCAATGTATGTGCATGAAAACCTAATTTTGGTGTAATGTGCAATTTACCCAAAACCTAGGGTGCAATATGTAATTTACCACTTCAATAAGGTCCCTAATGTTTCTTGACATCTTGTAGAGCAAATAAAATGAGAGGGGTGCCTTATTTGAATTAAGTTGGAGGAGAGAGAATCTTGATATTAAAATAATCAAGATTTAATCTTAATTGAAACCCTAATTCGATTTAGGGCAAAAATAAATGTATTAATAAAAGGGGCTTCAACCAAATTAAAATGGTTCAATTCAGATGTGTGTGTGACGTCCTTGAGCCTTGCAAGGACCACGAAAATATCCAAGGGAGTGGGTAACTCACACACAATTTTATAAGAAAAAGAAATATCCACTCACATATGGATATTAATATAATATGATTTAAGATGCTTGATTTGCTTTTTTTTTAAATCATGGATAATTGAGAGGAATAAGAGGCAACCAAGATAGCCTCGTCCCTAAGGAAGATGAGGGGGAAGAGGCGGCCACATTTTTGGGATTAATTGGATTTTTGCAAAGTACATTTTCTCTCATTGAATTTTTATAAAAAAACCTTTTACAAGCCAAATGGAAGGCTTTTCCGACCCCACTTCTTCTCCTTGCTTGGGAAACGACCAAGGGAGCTTGGGAGGGTCAGGAGGACGACCCCCAACCTGTTGTTAAGCTTCTTGACCTTGGTTCACCATGATTCCATGGTGGAAATCGAAAATAAATTATGGATTTCTTCCTATTTCGATCTCCTCTTCAATTCTAACCATTCCTTTTCACTCAAACCTTGAGGACGAGCCTTGGAATGGTGAAAGGAGTTGCATCCACCATTGTTTCCGTGAGAATGGAGCTTTGGATCTCAATTGGAGGCGGGTTTTATAACTTGAGCCCTTGATTTTGTTATTGCATTCAATTCCTTATCAAATAATGATCATTTCCATAATTGCAATAATTGATTTGGTTGATGGATGCAATTTCCATGGAAACCACAGCAGGTTTCATGAGTTTAGAGGTTGAAGATGATAAACACACACCTTTACAAATATCCAAGGCAAACGGTCTTGTTTGGGTTGCTCAAAAGGTTTCCCAAACCGTTTGGGAGCAAACGGTTTCAAACCGTTTAGAAGCAAACAATTTCACCAAACCGCATGAGACCAAACGGTCCCAAGACCGTTTGGTGATGTTGACCAGGGTTGACCATTTGGAGATCTGTTGAAAATGATCTAGGTTAATGACCCATTAATTATGATTGGTTAGTTCCAATTGGTTCATGAGTTGAGGGTCAATCAATTGCCAAAACCCTAATCGGGTTAAGTGCTGATTTCCAAGTTGATTGAGTTTGAAACTTGGGTTGATTGACCCAAACAGTTTCAAAACCGTTTGGGTATCACCCAAATGGTCTCAAGACCGTTTGGAGGTCACCCAAGACCGTTTGGAGGTCTAGGGTTGAGTATGGTTAAGCAATTGAAGATCCAAAGATACTAAGTTGGAGTGTAATCAATTGCTGATTTGGTGACCAATCCAATGATCCAAACCCTAATTGGTTGACTTGGATTTTGATGATATGATGGGAAAACGGTCTCAAGACCGTTTGGAGGTCATCCAAATGATCCCAAGACCGTTTGGAGGTCATCCAAACGATCCCAAGACCGTTTGGGGTCAGGTCATATCCAAATTGGATGATGGTTCAATGGGTTCAAATCAATCGGACTCACATTGAAATATGTTGAAGGGTTATCGATTCTAAACCATAATCCAATTGATTCAAGCCCTAATTGATGATCAATTGAGGGTTAATTGAGGGTCAAATCAGTTTAAGGTTGACCTAATTAACTCAATTGATGAGTGGCTAATAAGTACATGATCGATTGAGGGGTTCAACATTGGAAACCCTAACTCAATTGAAGTGGTTGAGACACTTTTTGGTCCATACAGTTTTGAGGAGGTTTGGACCAAACGGTCTCCAGACCGTTTGAGTCCAAATGGTCTCAAGACCGTTTGGGGCCAAACGGTCTCAAGACCGTTTGGGACCAAACGATCCCAAACCGTTTGTGCCCATGCGGTTTCAAAAGTCAAACTTGGGCAAACGGTCTTCACCTACTTGCTTTAGCAAACGGTCTTGAGTGTGCACCTTTACCAAACGGTTTCAAACCGTTTGAGCTTTGAAATACCAAGACCGTTTGGGGTTGAAGTAGTCAAGGTTGATTGAGGATTCGATGGGTTAATCCATTCAGACACCTATTGTAATTGAAGATTCAATTGGTCAATTCAATTGGATACCTTATGTAAATGAAGGTCCAATGTGATTGAATCTCTTGAGAATTTAGATGATGAATGATTCATGGATCTAATGATGATTAGTAATGATAATCATTGAAGGTACAAAGGTTGAAACCCTAATAGTACCTAAGTGATTAGTGCCAATTAAGGGATGAACCCTAATTATTTATAGGATCAATAACTTGGTACACTATGTTAATCATAGTTGTATGTACTTGATTGAAGGGATGATATGACCTTATCAAGTTAAGAAGATGTTAGTATGAATTCATAACATGAATATGATTCATGTGGTGATTAAGGGTATGATCCTTAAGTAAAGAGATCATGAAACCCTAATCATGAACATAAACCCTAATTGACAGGGTTATTGTACTCTAGCCCTAATTGAGTGAAATTCTAAATGAAACCCTAATCCAGGGCGAGGATGTAACCCTAATTTAGGGTAATGATATATGAAACTCCAAATTAGGGAAATGAGATGTAAAACCCTAATTGGGATGAATAGTGAATCTCTAATTATGGATAATTGAATGAAATCCTAAAGGAGATGAATAGTAAACCCAAATTGTGGGTGGCTATGGTGGAAACCCTAATTGAGGGTGATTCCATGTGAAACCCTAATTGAGGGTGATTCCATGTGAAATCCTAGTTGAGGGTGATTCCATGTGAAATCCTAGTTGAGGGTGATTCCATGAGAAACCATGATTAAGAGTTGACATCACATGAAGCTCCAATGCTATATTGTGATGAGAGGCCCTAAGAAGGGTGAAGGTATGTGAGACTTTAATATGGAGTCATAGTACATAAATCCCTAATCTTGGGAAATGTGACACTGAATCATAATCCTAATTCTAATTATGGGTATAAGGAAACCCTAATGATGAGAGAGAAGGAATTACCTTGTAAAGGTGAAACATTTCATGTGGTTGATTATAAGCAACTTTATTATAAGCAATGTCTTTAACATTAGACCAATCCATATCATTAAAGATAGTTGGACAATTCTAATGTGTGGCCCATGCATTATATGCTAAGGGTGAGTGTTTAGTGGTGTAATGTATTAAGAAGGGAAATACCTTAATACAAGATAAGATGGATAATTCCAGAGAGTCTGAAATGATGAGAAAGTGATACATCAAGATATGATAGTTATCACATTCAACACTTTAGGGTTTATATACCTTGATATACTCCAAATCCAATGTAATTGGGTATGAAATATATGAAGTGTGTTATGCAACTATTACAATGAAATGTAATGAGTTGTTGCACTTTGATGAGTGATAATCAATGTACCTTGAGAATGGGGTTAAGCCCAAATAATGAGTATGATGTAGTCATACTATGATGAGGATGGGAAATGAACTCATACCTTGAATTGATGATCATTAATGCTATATGATGAAATTAATGATTCTTGAATAATCAAACATGATACCTTTGAATGCCCCAGAGGTTTGGAATAATGAATTGAGGGTTGGATAGATTATATAATCATGAAACCCTAGTTATTGAGAAATGGGGAACCCTGACCCTAATTTGGGTAAAGGGAATGAAAAGCCCTATTTGATAGTAAACCCTAATTCCTAGTAAAGGAATAATGGTGTTACTATTGTGTCACATGATGTGATGAATATCTTATATGACTGTTATCATGTCTAATAACCATACCGATATTATGAGATGATGAATATAGCCAGGTTTGAGCTGTGACATTTATATTATAAATGTTGATTCGCCTTTTGTGCCTTGATGTTGTTGTTGCTTAATAAAAGTAACAATGTGTATGGATTTTATGAGTCATAAGAGTAAGTTGTTGCCTAGAAAGAGGTGACAAGATATTCTGTGGCCTTGTGAGCCATGTGTGACACTTGTGTAACAAGTATCATGAATGCCTTGGTCAGATGACCTAAAGGTGATAGTTACCTAATAAATGGTAATGATGCTCAATGATGAGTTAAGGGTTTGAATACCAGAACCATATGATTATGGTGATGAGAATGTGAAGGGATGAGAATTCTCAGTTTGAAATGAGGGACTGAGTTCCCAAGGTCTTTGAAAGACTGATGATGCATGGGTTTTGAGTCATTTTTATAGGCTTATTTTATATCTATTTTATGCATGTATTTGTCATTTTCTTGATTATATTTGCATAATTCACTATAGTTGGCCTTTAAACTCTTTTTGCATCAAATTATACTTCTTTTATCATATTTATATGATTTTATATAATCCTCGGACTTATACACATGTTTCGGCACTTTTTGAGGCACTTTTGCATTGTCCAAAGTCTATACTATCGACCCTGGTGTCGATAGTATCGACATTTCATCAGAAAGTAACCCCAAAATGTGATTTTGGAAGGAAATACCTGTATCATGGTCGATACCATCGACCTGGGTGTCGATACTATCGACAGCGTCGGGATCTAGCAATTTTCAGCACTAAAACAAAGCGTTTTAATCCGACGGTTGAGCTTTTTCAGAGCCGTAAAGTGGTCCTATGACCTAAGAAGAGCACAACTGACCCAAGGGGGATCTCATATTGTATTGCACAACATCCAAGAAGGAGGGAGAGAGAGAGGATACGAGAGACGAAGGCCGTTAATCGAGCGATCTGGGCACCTCCGACGGGCGATTTTGCTGCCGAAAGACTGCAAAATGCACGTTTCTCGAGGAGGATCTCCAGGAACACCTTTGTATCAGGGGTTACACAAGTTTGCTCCATGTTTCCCATGTTTTTCTTATCTACTCCTATGTATTTTCCATTGTCAACCATGCAGGGCTAATCCACTTTGTCTTTAGGACCGGGAGTTGCCCGGGTAATCGTTGTATGATACTTTTTACATAGATAATCATAATTTGTCTCTCAATTTTGTGGTATGATTTTGTTTTCTCCATTCTATCATTATGATTGATCACCTTAATGATAATCTAATGCCTTTAATTGCTTTGAAAGAAGAATTAACTGTTGAAAAGAGACGAAATTCACATTAACTCATAAATTCCTTGAATAAGGCGATGTACGGTTAATGGTGGAAACCCAGAGTTTGTTTCTCATGCACCTAATTTAGGGTATAGGTTACTACTACCGTGGAACCGACCTAGATTTAGGTAGTGAATTGTATCGTGAAAGCGAGCAATTATGACTACATGCCACTATCCAGAATAGGAGATGAATTAGGATAATTGTGTAGAAATTAGTACAACGAGAACCTGCGGTGAAACCACAATCCTAAAGATTCCCATTTAAATTGATCAAACTAAACATTTAATCGATTGCTTTGTTTTCTTTTATTTTATTTTCTTTTTCAATCAACTCTCAAACTCTTTTAATCGGTTTAGCTGATCGCAACTAGTTAGTAGTAGTCTACTAAAATTCACGTTTCCCTGAGTTTGACTCGGGCCTCACAAGGCCTATATTACATTGATATGTATACTTGCGTTTGCACACACAGTTTACGCGTGTCAAGTTTTTGGCGATGTTGCCGGGGAAACAGTGAATTTTAGCACTACGAGTGCTGTGAGCGGCCACACTAGGCCATTTTTAATTCCTATATTTTTTCTTTTAATCTTTTGAACTGAATTGCAAATCTTATTCATTGTTTTAATTATTAGTACCGGTTCATACACTACCATTTGAAATTTCAGGTACTAGTAAAGTAATAATGGGTGACGGAGCAGCAAATGAGGAGCAGACGATCTGGGAGAAGATCAAGGCTTCTTCCTCCTCTGCATCTAAGGGGCCAATCAAGAGGCAGACCATCAACATTCCTAACTACAAAATTGATCCAGGGCTAATTAATTTAGTCAAATCCAATGCATTCCATGGGCTGAAGAATGAAGATCCGGTGACCCACATCAGCACGTTCATGGAAAATTGTGATATGATAAAGATTGATAGGTTCCCGCAAGAGACACTTTACTTGAAGTTATTTCCCAGTTCTCTGGCGGGAAATGCACGAGAATGGCTACATAATCTTGATGATGTGTATGTGGAATCGTGGGATCACATGGTTGAGGTATTTTTCGAGAGGTTCTTTCCGCCTGAGAAGACAAATGATCTTGTGCGAAAGATCCACAACTTCAGCCAGAAGGCCGGTGAGACCTATTCTGAGACATGGGAGCACTTCCAGATCATGTTGAGAAAGTGCCCACATCACGGGCTAGATAAGGAAAAACAGGTTAAAATTTTCTATTTTGCTCTCAATGAGCATGACAAAAGCAATCTGGATTCAGCATGCTCGGGGTTCTTCTTGAACAACAAAGGTACGAGGTGCTGGGAAATTTTGAAGAATATGGCAAAGAAGCAGTCTTGGGGTGAAAGAGATGCACCAGAGCAGGTTGGCGTGACACATGAAGCAAAGGCCATCAAAGTGCTTAATGACAAGATGGATCTTATAGCCAAGAAGCTCCTAGAGAAAGAGGAAAATGGGTCTGATGATGAAGTACATGCAAAGTATATGCATCAATAGGGATATAGAAATAACAATTATGATTGGAGGAAGGAACAAAATTTTCAGAAGCTGCAGCCTAGACTAGAGGAAAAGAACAATGAATTTCTTAGCCAGGTGGTGAAACAAAATCAAGAACTGATGAGTACGTTCGGAAAATAGTTACAATCCCAGGGTGAGATTTTGAATCAATTTGGGCGGATGTTGCAAAGTCATGGAGCGCAGATGAGGGCACTAGAGACGACTGTGACCCAAATTTCCAATGAAGTGGCAGCCATGAAGCATGCAAATCAACAAAGACCGGATGGTAATGTAGAGTCTGCTCAAGTACATCATCAAGTGAAATATATGTCTGTGATTAAGGAGACAAAGCCACCGGTGGAGGAGGTCCATGAAAAGGGTAAAATGCATTTTGAAACGGAGGCTAAACCCAATGTACCATACCCCCGCAACTTATATGGACTACCAGGAGGATATTTCTCGTTCAGAAAATCCCACCAAGATTCCACTACTACCGTTCCCACATCTCAGATTTCTGAAAAGACTCCTATGTCAGAAGAGCACGTGAAAGCTTTACTTCATAGTGGAGCAACCACTATCAATAAGGAGAAGCAGCCACAAGTCATGCCATCCACAGATGATGTGTCAAATCCTATCCTAGAAGGTGGCGTTGAAGCAAGCTTAGGGGAGGAGACCCCTAAAGTTCCATATGTGCCACCACACAAGCGAGCGAAGGACCCAAACGTGCCTTTCCCGGATAGTCTGAGGCCAAAGAAAGAGCATAGGCACTACAAGAAGTTCTTGGAGATGTTTCGAAAGCTCCACATTAACATTCCACTAGTGGAGGCGATAGAGAAAATTCCTTCATATGGAAGATTCATGAAAGACATCATCAACAAGAAACGACGGATCAAAGATACAGATGTTGTGTGTGTTGATGAAAAAATGAGTTCTATAATCCAAGGACGGCTACCAAGGAAGATGAAAGATCCAGGATGTTTCTACATCCCATGTTCCATAGGTAGCCAACATTTTCCACAAGCACAGTGTGACTCAGGGGCAAGCATTAATCTTATGCCACTTGCCACTTTTCAAAAGCTGGGATTGAAGAAGACAACACAAACTTCTATGACAATTGAGTTAGCGGATAGATCCATTGTGAAGCCACAAGGTATATGCGAGGATGTGCCAGTCAAGGTCAAAAAATTCATCTTCCCTATTGACTTTGTGGTCATGGACATGCATGAGTTGGAAGGAGGTGAGATGCTATTGGGAAGGCCGTTCCACGCTACGGCTGATGTAATCGCTGCCATTGGGCGAGGTTACTTGACACTTGGGATTGGTGATGATAGAGTTAAATTCAAATTGCTAAATGAATCATTAGAGACATCCCTTCACAACCAAGGTTAAAGGTATCCTTATGTCAAGCCTAGGACATTAAACAAGGGCGCTTGTTGGGAGGCAACCCAACTTTTGGTTCATTTTTATGTTTGGTTATGTTCTTTTATGTTTATGTACTTAGTTTTTGCTTAGGTTTTGATAATTTTTGTAAAAATGGTACCCTAACTCATGTTTTGAAGTGTGCAGAACTTTAAGGTCGATACTATCGACACCCATGTCGATAGTATCGAGTTTGGATCAGTAAACGCTGAAGAAAAGTCGATACCATCGACCTTAGTGTCGATAGTATCGAGATTCCTGAAGATTTTTAGAAAAATTGGTGACAGTAAAGTCGATACCATCGACCCTAGGGTCGATAGTATCGACACTTTTGAGTTCCCATGCTTTTAGATGCGTCGATTCAACAAAATTGCTGAGTCTGGGTCGATACCATCGACCCTGGTGTCGATGGTATCGACACTTGCAGGACAACTACATAAAACAAGCCGAAAAAGGTATCGAAATGAGATTTTTTCGCACCGTTTTTTGCAGAGCGAAGAAGGATGAAGCAAGTCATGTATTAGAACCACTAAGACATAAAAGTGGGCCACAAAAAGGAGGGATATAGCAAGCATCACTTGGTCCACTTGAGCATCTAACCATCCTTCTTCACCACACTTCAAAGCGAACAGTACCGCTGTTCCACCTCTTAAGTGAGAATGTTGACTATGAGGCCATAGTCATATTCAAGCTTAGGGGGGGTGTTGGAACAACCCTCTATCTTAGTTTTTACTTACTTATTCATGTTGCTTTTATTTTTGAAATATTAGTTCTTTTTATTTCTAGGTCTACCGCTTTTATAGGATCCACATATATATATAGTGTAATCTGTGGAGCAATAAATGCATGGTTTCAATTGCAAGTTTTACTCTTGGGTTGTGTGCACATAAAAAATGAGCATATTGAGAACTTTTTGAGCTTATTCTTGTTAGTAATTGAGTTGCATAATTGAGGAAGTGCTTGGGTGAGTCAGCTTCAGGACACGGGGACATGAATGACCATCTTTATTGTCCAAGGAAAAGTGATTGACAAGGATGTTTGAGCCCAAATCGACCAAATGATAATGTGACCTTAGACTAAAGTTTAAGAGAGAAATCCTTCAGTTACCCTGTACACAGGTCTTTAGTGAGGGACATATGATATTTTCGGAAGGTTCTGTCAATTAGTCTTGTGATCTGATCCACCACAATTTCATTCACACTCCACCATAAGAAATGGGAACACATTACTGTCTTTCACTTTTTGATTGCATCTCATGTAGATAGGTCTTGCATTATATCTATTTTCACATTTTTTTTGCATGAAAATGAAAAAAAAGGATAGAGTAGTTATACATGCACATTATCCTTAGGTGTGTGTCATTTAATTGCATAACTGTCATTTTGTAGCTGCATTCACATTTTTTAGCATATACTACATCATGCATCTTATGTCTTCTGAAACATTAAAGGTGGTGAGCATGATCCATACCCTCCAAATAGAATGCTTCAAATGTATAAGTTATGTAACAAGAAGTGAGCCCGACAAATAATTCATTGTCATCTATGAAAATAAGGGCTTGAAAAAAATTGAAAAAAAAGAGAAGAAAAAAAGAAGAAGAAAAAGAATTGAGAAGTAAGTAGGAATGAGAGGGAGAAAGGAACCTGTTCTCACTTACATACTAAGAAGAATAAGCACATGGTGTAGTTTTCTTAGATATTCCATCTCACCTTGAGATGGAATGAAAGTACATGCATCATTCCACCAAAAATATAGCATTAGGACATTTTCAATTGCATTTTGCATCATGATAGGTCATTAATTTTTGTATTGCATGATTGACTGTTATGTGCCTCCATCTCTTCCACAACCACCTATCCCATCCACCCGTTGCTCTAATCGGTAGGCCACCCATGATATTCTCCTCATTCATTGATATCAGGAGATTTGCTTCCATTTAGATGGTAGTTAGGAAATGAGCAACGTAGATAGGAGATCACAAGATGCATCAAGTATGGACTAAATGAGTTTATCATATTAACTACTTTAATTGATAGTGTTTCACTGATTGGGGGACAGACATCTTTTACATAGGTCTTTGGTCACCTGGATGGCAGTTAGTGTTCAGTGGTCAATGAGGGCCGGTTTGTGGAAAGAAAGTGGGGATGATGTAGATTCATTTCATGTATTTATGTCCTATTGCTGACTTATCTCAACCAGATCCAAAGTTTTGTTTCTCGAGGACGAGCAAGGTTTAAGCTTAGGGGAGTTTGATGCATTGGTTTTGAGTCATTTTTATAGGCTTATTTTATATCCATTTTATGCATGTATTTGTCATTTTCTTGATTATATTTGCATAATTTACTATAGTTGGACTTTAAACTATTTTTGCATCAAATTATACTTCTTTTATCATATTTATATGATTTTATATAATCCCCAGACTTATACACATGTTTCGACACTTTTTCAGGCACTTTTGCATTGTCCAGAGTCGATACTATCGACCCTGGTGTCGATAGTATCGACATTTCATCAGAAAGTAACCCCAAAACGTGATTTTGGAAGGAAATACATGTATCATAGTCGATACCATCGACTTGGGTGTCGACACTATCGACAGCGTCGGGATCTGGCAATTTCAGCACTAAAACTGAACGTTTTAATCCGACGGTTGAGCTTTTTCAGAGCCGTAAAGTGGTCCTATGACCTAAGAAGAGCACGGCCGGCCCAAGGGGGATCTCATATTGTGTTGCACAACATCCAAGAAGGAGGGAGAGAGGGAGGATACGAGAGACGAAGGTCGTCAACCGAGCGATCCAGGCACCTCTGACAGGCGATTTTGCTGCCGGAAGACTGCAAAACGCACGTTTCTCGAGGAGGATCTCCAGGAACACCTTTGTATCAGGGGTTACACATGTTTGCTCCATGTTTCCCATGTTTTTCTTCTCTACTCCTATGTATTTTCCATTGTCAACCATGTGGGGCTAATCCCCTTTGTCTTTAGGACCGGGAGTAGCCCGGGTAATCGTTGTATGATACTTTTTACATAGTTTATCATAATTTGTCTCTCAATTTTGTGGTATGATTTTGTTTTCTCCATTCTATCATTATGATTGATCACCTTAATGATAATCTAATGCCTTTAATTGCTTTGAAAGAAGAATTAACGGTTGAAAAGAGACGAAATTCACATTAACTTATAAATTCCTTGAACAAGGCGATGTACGGTTAATGGTGGAAACCCAAAGTTTGTTTCTCATGCACCTAATTTAGGGTATAGGTTACTACTACTGTGGAACCAACCTAGATTTAGGTAGTGAATTGTATCGCGAAAGCGAGCAATTTTGACTACATGCCACTATCTGGAATAGAAGACGAATTAGGATAATTATGTAGAAATTTGTACAGCGAGAATCTGCGGTGAAACCACAATCCTAAAGATTCCCATTTAAATTGATTAAACTAAACATTTAATCGATTACTTTGTTTTATTTTATTTTATTTTATTTTCTTTTTCAATCAACTTTCAAACTCTTTTAATCGATTTAGCTGATCGCAACCAGTTAGTTGTAGTCTACTAAAATTCACGTTTCCCTGAGTTTGACTCGGGCCTCACAAGGCCTATATTACATTGATACGTATACTTGTGTTTGCACGCACAGTTTATACGTGTCAACTGATGAATATCTCATGAAAGTAGTACATGTCTATTTATAGCATTGTTGTAATAAGTCTTGTTTGAGAACTTGGATGATGCTAAAAGAATATGAAAATGTACTTAATTAATCAAGTGAAATATATTCATATAGAGCCCTGACCATAGATCCATCATCGTCAGGAATAGGTGATGGTGAAATGGGTGCCCCGCGGCAAAACCCAGAACGCATATTTTGAATATGTGGGGGTAAATGGGTGAAAAATATCCTTACGTCTGGTGAAGAGATTTGAGGGAAGGTAAACAACAAACCTCTCAATCCTTCATGTATCAAGATGGATGTATCACTAATCTCCCGATGATTGGGATAGATGCCGTACACATCTCCCCATAATACTTATGTCGGGTCGAGGAGATAAACATTAAATCTCTCGATGGCCGATGAGAGTGCAGTTGACGTTGTAACTCTATAGCAAAGTTCTAGTATACCCTGGAAAGCTATCTTGAGCAGTTAACACAGTCCTGCTTGTTGTCCTGCACTGACCATGATGTGAGAGGTCATGGGAATCCAGCTCTTCCATTGACCTATGTATGGTATCGATTCAACTTCGCAGTGGTCGGTTGGAGTATGAGTGGTATACCTCATCTCCTCAGGGGATAAGTGTGTTTGTAAAATGAAATCAACCATATAACATGTTTGCTTAAGGATTGAATACAGAAATTCATTGGCTGATGTTACATTCTGTTATATATCTATAGTTCATTGATGTTATTCATATCTGTTGTATTCATTACAAATAGATGAATGAACTATGAGTCTACCATGAGTAGATGCAATGTTATCCTTGGAATAGGAGATTACTTCACTTTGTTCATATAATAACTCACTTGTTGTTGATTATATATATAAATCCTTCTGCTCCGTTTATTTTAATAAACTACTATAACAATGTTTTGGCGGAGAGTTATATCTCCCGCTGGGGCAATTTACAATTGTCTCACCCCCGTGGGATCCAACTTTTTAGGTGGACGCGGACAAAGAAGATAATTCCATTGTCGGGAATGGACAACAACAGTAACAGCAAGGACATCAGTAATATCTCAGGTGGAGATACTGCCTGTCAAGTTATGTAGTTAGAAAGTCTTATGTGTCGTCTCTGTACTCTCAGGTCCTCGGAGTTTTTAGTCAGTGTTTTGATAAATCAATTTGAAGTTTTAGCTTGATGCCTCGAGATTGTATACTGTCTGTATATAATGTTTATAAGGCAGCTGATGATGTAGTATCTGAAAAGAGATGGTACAAGTTATGTACGTTTGAACCAGAATGTAAATGTTATGCAATGGTTCTTGTTGGAAAAGATTTCCTATGTATGGATCTCTTTGTAAAAAGTTTTAATTTTTAGTGATTTTTAGTAATCCGCTGCAAATGATTCGCTTCCTCTTAAGTTAATCTTGTTGTGATTTGGATGCCACAATTTAGTGGTATCAGAGCTCTAGGTTTGCTGAGTCTACAGAGACATAGGACTAAGGTAGTTGAGTCTGTTTTGGTGTCATCCAGTGTATCTGATAGTGTCTTCTGCTCGTATAAGAGAAGAAGAACTTAAAGATGACTGGGTCAAATGAGGGGGTTGCTGCTAAAAGCAGCAATGTTGCACCAAGAAGAGGTGCATGGGAACAGGAAAGAGAGATACAATTGTCTGAGAATTCTCTAGCTGATCCATCTATGATAAGAAAATCCTTCTTTAAGTATTACTGTTAAAGAATCGAGGGCAACAATAATGAATATAGTGGATCAAGCATTGGCAGTATAACCTAGATTACTAGCCTCAATGATGATGTTTTAGATATCAACATGATTTGTAATTAGCATCAGCAGGTTGAAGCTAAAGGAAATGATGAATTTCTAGACTTAAATTGAGTCTGTGCTCAACCTTAGCCTGTTGAATCAACCTTTGAGGCAGAGTTAGCTTGAGGCAGTGAATAATTCATGAATTATGATAAGTTAGACAAGATAATGTTATTCAAATATGACATTTATGAATTCCTGGATTAACTGAGAAAGGAATTGATTGAACTTTCCTTGCTTAGCCCTGTGAGGACTTATATTTTGCATGGTAAAACATTACAAATGTTTTATGTTGTTCTTACCTCTTTGAGAAAAGATGAGGTATAGAAGAGATGCCTGGATGAAATTCAGGGATGTTAAGCCTTATGCTTGTGATAATATGAAAAGAAGGAATATGATAGCATACAAAGTGCATACCACTTAATCTCAATATTTATATACCCTGGCCAGGTATACAACTATTGATGATAAAGTGGGTATGGAAACTCTTAGATTGTTGTCTTTTTGATTGCTCTGATCAAGTAGTCATTCTGAGACAATCTAATGAGTATCATGAAATCATATATATGGAATGAATAAATGTGTCATATCCCATGCATAAGAAAGAGAAGTTTGAGATAATCTCGGATGAGCATGTTGTATGAGGAACTAAAAGTATACTCCTAATAAGATAAGAAAGAATAAGGGAGATGAACCTTGTTCAACAAAGATATTTCCCATAATGAGGAAATGGGAAATGTGATGAGATCATAAAATGATCATAAACATGCTAGATAATAATAAAGAAAGGGATAATGACATGGCAATCAAGTGGGTCTTAGGACACTTGATGTGCATAAGATAAATATGTTCATGTGATGGATACTTAGAAAAGTATGAATTTATCTTGTTCTTTGGTCCCAAGATGAGGACATATGAAACAATTAATGTTCCCAGATGAAAGGAAGATAAAAATGTGATGTGTTTTCAAACACATGTGATAGATACCAAGGTGAAAGATTCTGGTATCTGAGAAGTATCAAATGGTTTAGGTTGGCTACCTGGAGTGGTCAATTATGAAATTAGTCTGATTATATAAAATGATATGAACATCATATGTTAGGGGTTTATGCTTTGCATAAACATGATATTAATAAAGAATGTATGATGCTTCTCTGAATAAGAAAAGTGTCATGTGACACAAAGTTGACTCCACAGTTAATGATAAGGAATAGTGGAGCATGTGCTTTGTGTGTTGATTCTATAAGAATCCTGTACAGAAACACTTTGTGTTGATCATAGTTTTATGTTGTCTCCATAATAAGGAGATGATATGTGAAGACTAGATAGTATGATGAATGATATACATATGTCTTCCTTTATCTAAATTTCGAGGATGAAATCCTTGTTAGGGGTTTATGATTTGTAACATCCCTAACCTGGGTTATACTTTAACCCTAGGTGTTTTGATTAAGAAAGGTGATTAAATGTTTAATCTTATCTTGTGAAAAGTAATTAGGCCTCAAGAGGAACCTATGTTGCAATTCTAGTCCTATTTGAATAATGTTGAAGCAATGTTTGCTTATTTTGGACTAAAGTGCAAATTACCCAAGTTGAGGGGTTTAAGTGCAATTGTGCATGATAATATGTTCCTCATGTGTTGAAGCATCATGAGAGTGAAAATGATGCTGAGGTATGGTTTATGGAAGCCTGAACACTAAGAAAGAGCTAATAAAGCAATGTATGTGCATGAAAACCTAGTTTTGGTGTAATGTGCAATTTACCTAAAACCTAGGGTGCAATATGTAATTTACCACTTCAATAAGGTCCCTAATATTTCTTGACATCTTGTAGAGCAAAGAAAATGAGAGGGGCGCCTTATTTGAATTAAGTTGGAGGAGAGAGAATCTTGATATTAAAATAATCAAGATTTAATCCTAATTGAAACCCTAATTCAATTTAGGGCAAAAATAAATGTATTAATAAAAGGGGCTTCAACCAAATTAAAATGGTTGGATTCAGATGTGTGTGTGACGTCCTTGAGCCTTGCAAGGACCACGAAAATATCCAAGGGAGTGGATAACTCACACACAATTTTATAAGAAAAAGAAATATCCACTCACATATGGATATTAATATAATATGATTTAAGGTGCTTGATTTGCTTTTCTTTAAATCATGGATAATTGAGAGGAATAAGAGGAAACCAAGATACCCTCGTCCCTAAGGAAGATGAGGGAGAAGAGGCGGCCACATTTTTGGGATTAATTGGATTTTTGCAAAGTACATTCTCTCTCATTGAATTTTTATAAAAAGACCTTTTACAAGCCAAATGGAAGGCTTTTCCGACCCCACTTCTTCTCCTTGATTGGTAAACGGCCAAGGGAGATTGGGAGGGTCAGGAGGACGACCCCCAACCTGTTGGTAAGCTTCTTGACCTTGGTTCACCATGATTCCATGGTGGAAATCGAAAATAAATTATGGATTTCTTCCTATTTCGATCTCCTCTTCAATTCTAACCATTACTTTTCACTCAAACCTTGAGGATGAGCCTTCGAATGGTGAACGGAGTTGCATCCACCATTGTTGCCGTGAGAATGGATCTTTGGAGCTCAATTGGAGGCAGGTTTTATAACTTGAACCCTTGATTTTGTTATTGCATTCAATTCCTTATTAAATAATGATCATTTCCGTAATTGTAATAATTGATTTGGTTGATGGATGCAATTTCCATGGAAACCACAGCAGGTTTCATGAGTTTAGAGGTTGAAGATGATAAGCACACACCTCTAAAAATATCCAAGGCAAACGGTCTTGTTTGGGTTGCTCAAACGGTTTCCCAAACCGTTTGGGAGCAAACGGTTTCCAACCGTTTAGAAGCAAACGGTTTCACCAAACCGCATGAGACCAAACGGTCCCAAGACCGTTTGGTGATGTTGACCAGGGTTGACCATTTTGAGATCTGTTGAAAACGATCTAGGTTAATGACCAATCAAATATGATTGGTTAGTTCCAATTGGTTCATGAGTTGAGGGTCAATCAATTACCAAAACCCTAATCGGGTTAAGTGCTGATTTCCAAGTTGATTGAGTTTGAAACTTGGGTTGATTGACCCAAATGGTTTCAAAACCATTTGGGGATCACCCAAACGGTCTCAAGACCATTTGGAGGTCACCCAAGAACGTTTGGAGGTCTGGGTTGAGTATGGTTAAGCAATTGAAGATCCAAAGATACTAAGTTGGAGTGTAATCAATTGCTGATTTGGTGATCAATCCAATGATCCAAACCCTAATTGGTTGACTTGGATTTTGATGATATGATGAGAAAATGGTCTCAAGACCGTTTGTAGGTCATCCAAATGATCCCAAGACCGTTTGTGGTCTGGTCATATCCAAATTGGATGATGGTTCAATGGGTTCAAATCAATCGAACTCACATTGAAATATGTTGAAGGGTTATCGATTCCAAACCCTAATCCAATTGATTCAAGCCCTAATTGATGATCAATTGAGGGTTAACTGAGGGTCAAATCAGTTGAAGGTTGACCTAATTAACTCAATTGATGAGTGTCTAATAAGTACATGATCGATTGAGGGGTTCAACATTGGAAACCCTAACTCAATTGAAGTGGTTGAGACACTTTTTGGTCCATACAGTTTTGAGGAGGTTTGGACCAAATGGTCTCAAGACCGTTTGATTCCAAACGGTCTCAAGACCGTTTGTGGCCAAATGGTCTCAAGACTGTTTGGGACCAAACGATCCCAAACCGTTTGTGCCCATGCGGTTTCAAAAGTCAAACTTGGGCAAACGGTCTTCACCTACTTGCTTTAGCAAACGGTCTTGAGTGTGCACCTTTACCAAATGGTTTCAAACCGTTTGAGCTTTGAAATACCAAGACCATTTGGGGTTGAAGTAGTCAAGGTTGATTGAGGATTCAATGGGTTAATCCATTCAGACACCTATTGTAATTGAAGATTCAATTGGTCAATTCAATTGGATACCTTATGTAAATGAAGGTACAATGTGATTGAATCTCTTGAGAATCTAGATGATGAATGATTCATTGATCTAATGATGATTAGTAATGATATTCATTGAAGGTACAAAGGTTGAAACCCTAATAGTACCTAAGTGATTAGTGCCAATTAAGGGATGAACCCTAATTGTTTATAGGATCAATAACTTGGTACACTATGTTAATCATAGTTGTATATACTTGATTGAAGGGATGATATGAACTTATCAAGTTAAGAAGATGTTAGTATGAATTCATAACATGAATATGATTCATGTGGTGATTAAGGGTATGATCCTTAAGTAAAGAGATCATGAAACCCTAATCATGAACATAAACCCTAATTGACAGGGTTATTGTACTCTAGCCCTAATTGAGTGAAATTCTAAATGAAACCCTAATCCAGGGCGAGGATGTAACCCTAATTTAGGGTAATGATATATGAAACTCCAAATTAGGGAAATGAGATGTAAAACCCTAATTGGGATGAATGGTGAATCTCTAATTATGGATAATTGAATGAAATCCTAAAGGAGATGAATAGTAAACCCAAATTGTGGGTGGCTGTGGTGGAAACCCTAATTGAGGGTGATTCCATGTGAAACCCTAATTGAGGGTGATTCCATGTGAAATCCTAGTTGAGGGTGATTCCATGTGAAATCCTAGTTGAGGGTGATTCCATGAGAAACCCTGATTAAGAGTTGACATCACATGAAGCTCCAATGCTATATTGTGATGAGAGGCCCTAAGAAGGGTGAAGGTATGTGAGACTTTAATATGGAGTCATAGTACATAAAGCCCTAATCTTGGTCAATGTGACACTGAATCATAATCCTAATTCTAATTATGGGTATAAGGAAACCCTAATGATGAGATAGAAGGAATTACCTTGTAAAGGTGAAACATTTCATGTGGTTGATTATAAGCAACTTTATTGTAAGCAATGTCTTTAACATTAGACCAGTCCATATCATTAAAGATAGTTGGACAATTCTAATGTGTGGCCCATGCATTATATTATAAGGGTGAGTGTTTAGTGGTGTAATGTATTAAGAAGGGAAATACCCTAATACAAGATAAGATGGATAATTCCAGAGATTCTGAAATGATGAGAAAGTGATACATCAAGATATGATAGTTATCACATTCAACACTTTAGGGTTTATATACCTTGATATACTCCAAATCCAATGTAATTGGGTATGAAACATATGAAGTGTGTTATGCAACTATTACAACGAAATGTAATGAGTTGTTGCACTTTGATGAGTGACAATCAATGTACCTTGAGAATGGGGTTAAGCCCAAATAATGAGTATGATGTAGTCATACCATGATGAGGATGAGAAATGAACTCATACCTGGAATTGATGATCATTAATGCTATATGATGAAAGTAATGATTCTTGAATAATCAAACATGATACCTTTGAATGCCCCGGAGGTATGGAATAATGAATTGAGGGTTGGATAGATTATATAATCAAGAAACCCTAGTTATTGAGAAATGGGGAACCCTAACCCTAATTTGGGTAAAGGGAATGAAAAGCCCTATTTGATAGTAAACCCTAATTCCTGGTAAAGGAATAATGGTGTTACTATTGTGTCACATGATGTGATGAATATCTTGTATGACTGTTATCATGTCTAATAACCATACAGATATTATGAGATGATGAATATAGCCAGGTTTGAGCTATGACATTTATATTATAAATGTTGATTCGCCTTTTGTGCCTTGATGTTGTTGTTGATTAATAAAAGTAACAATGTGTATGGATTTTATGAGTCATAAGAGTAAGCTGTTGCCTAGAAAGAGGTGATAAGATATTCTGTGGCCTTGTGAGCTATGTGTGACACTTGTGTAACAAGTATCATGAATGCCTTGGTCAGATGAACTGAAGGTGATAGTTACCTAATAAATGGTAATGATGCTCAATGATGAGTTAAGGGTTTGAATACCATAACCATATGATTATGGTGATGAGAATGTGAAGGGATGAGAATTCCCAATTTGAAATGAGGGACTGAGTTCCCAAGGTCTTTGAAAGACTGATGAGTATCTCATGAAAGTAGTACATGTCTCTTTATAGCATTGTTGTAATAAGTCTTGTTTGAGAACTTGGCTGATGCTAAAAGAATATGAAAATGTACTTAATTAATCAAGTGAAATCTATTCATGTAGAGCCCTGACCATAGATCCATCATCGTCAGGAATAGGTGATGGTGAAACGGGTGCTCCACGGCAAAACCCGGAACGCATATTTTGAATATGTGGGGGTAAATGGGCGAAAAATATCCTTACTTCCGGTGAAGAGATTTGAGGGAAGGTAAACAACAAACCTCTCAATCCTTCATGTGTTGGGATGGATGTATCACTAATCTCCTGATGATTGGGATAGATGCCGTACACATCTCCCCATAATACTTATGTCGGGTCGAGGAGATAAACATTATCTCGATGGCCGATGAGAGTGCAGTTGACGCTGTAACTCTATAGCGAAGTTCCAGTATACCCTGAAAAGCTATCTTGAGTAGTTAACACAGTCCTGCTTGTTGTCCTGCACTGACCATGATGTGAGAGGTCATGGGAATCTGGCTCTTCCATTGACCTATGTATGGTACCGATTCAACTTCGCAGTGGTCGGTTGGAGTATGTGTGGTATACCTCATCTCCTCAGGGCATAAGTGTGTTTGTAAAATGAAATCAGTCGTATAGCATGTTTGCTTAAGGATTGAATATGGAAATTCATTGGGTGATGTTACATTCTGTTATATATCTGTAGTTCATTGATGTTATTCATATCTGTTGTATTCATTACAAATAGATGAATGAACTATGAATCTACCATGAGTAGATGCTATGTTATCCTTGGAATAGGAGATTACTTCACTTTGTTCATACAATAACTCACCTGTTGTTGATTATATATATAAATCCTTCCGCTCAGTTTATTTTAATAAACTACTATAACAATGTTTTGGCGGAGAGTTATATCTCCCGCTGGGGCAATTTACAATTGTCTCACCCCCGCGGGATCCAACTTTTTAGGTGGACGCAGACAAAGAAGCAGAATTCCATTGCAGAGAATGGACAACAGCAGTATCATCAAGGACAGCAGTAATATCTCAGGTGGAGATACTGCCTGTCAAGTTATGTAGTTAGAAAGTCCTATGTGTCGTCTCTGTACTCTCAGGTCCTCAGAGTTTTTAGTCAGTGTTTTGATAAATCAATCTGAAGTTTTGGCTTGATGCCTCAAGATTGTATATTGTCTGTATATAATGTTTATAAGGCAGCTGATGATGTAGTCTCTGAAAAGAGATGGTACAAGTTATGTACGTTTGAATCAGAATGTAAATGTTATGCTATGGTTCTTGTTGGAAAATATTTCCTATGTATGGATCTCTTTGTAAAAAGTTTTAATTTTTAGTGATTTTCAGTAATCCGCTGCAAATGATTCGCTTCCGCTTAAGTTAATTTTGTTTTTGTGAGTTGGATGCCACATTACTTGTTTACAACACATTAGTTCTAGGTCATGCATGTCCACCAGAGAAGGTTGTAACTAACAACAACCCCTTTCTTCAATCCTTCAAGATACGATCCAACATCAACCTATTTGTGTAGATGATCATGTATGTCCATCAAATTTGACCATGCTTCCCAACCACTGGGTAGATGATAGGAAGGATGAGAGGGTGTGAATAGCGTAACTCTTTTCAAAAGTATTATGGGGGGCCTGCGTCCAGTAGATTTCATCACGCTGCTGAGCAAAACATTCGCGCCACAATCTACATAAATTTAGCTGATCCATCTGCATATCTGCGCTGCAATTTTAATAAAGAAGAGCTTACCTGTGTCCCATAGTTGGTTGGTCAGGCAGCTGAACCAAACAAAAACTTCTGCCATGCATACTTTTACAAAATAAAAAATCAGTTATACCTGAAATATAGAAATTCAGGGTGGCGAATACTGTGCACTCTCTGCCAGACAAAAGTGAAGCACTTTGTCTTGAAAAATAGACACAACACGGAACAAGCATTTGCATCCAAAACTTCCACTCCATGTGTAGGTGAGCAGGCTGTCGGGTGTTGAAATCATTGATACTGATGTTGTCGCCATTGGAGGAATGAAAGGATGTCAATACCGGACTAAAAGATACAAACGTTGGGATGTCGCACTAAAATGCAAAACAAATTACACTACATTCAGTATGGAGAAATATGCATCATTAAGTAAGAAATATGTAGAAATTTCCTGTTCTAAATGGCAAAAGATTGGCTCTGTATAATTAATGGCCTCATTAATTGGGATTGATGTAGGAAGACTTGTGACCAATATTGAAGTTAAAACAGCAAGCATTAAAGACAAATCCCAGTTTGTCAAGATTTTCCAAAATCGACGTCCGATGTCAGAAAAAACTCCATAATACCTTTTCGGAAAGGGAAATGGGCCAATAAATGCAAATCGCCGCTCCGCCGTGAGGTATACCCTCAAAACGGGATTCGAGTCCGTTTCAGCCTCGAAAATAGTAGTTTTGTGTTTTAACAATTTCCTTTTCTTTTGTTCTGATTCTATTAGGAAAGTAATTGCATTAAGGTTAGGATTAGGGTTTTCCCTACTTGTATAAATGCACCCTCAGTTGTAGACGTCAAGGCATCACTTATCATTTAATCAAATTCGAGAGTTTCTCTCTTTTCTGGTGGATTCCAGTTCTTCCTTATGGATTCCGGGTTTATCAACTAAGTTTGTCGCTTGCAAATTTGGTTATTCTTTTAGGGTTCTAGCGCTTGCTAAACTATGTTCTTTCGACTACGTCAGGGATGTAGGTTGTCGGCCCCACTTGTAGTTTACGCACTCAAGCTGGTCGACTGGTAGCGATAAATAAGAAATGGCAAACTGATAAATCAGATTACCAGAAAACATGGTAAATTAAAACCGATCACATCACAACATCTCAAGATGGAATATATCACATCTAAGTCCATACACATTGCCATCTGCTTTATATAACATGTCATAAAGATGTACACATCATTGTTCAATGACTCTCATGCCACAAATATGTTACATATAACAACTTGTTCACATATAAAAGCCATTTTTATACAACCATGGTCATTTTCAAAGACTCGTATCGATATGCAAAGTCTACAAAACTCCCCAAAGGATCTGAGTGTACAGGTATGACACATAAGACTCGACTACAAAATACTAGCAGTGTGTCCAACCTTTAATAACTACTGTTCCTCTTGTTGTTCAGCCCCAACCACACGATCTCTACCTCGTCATGCATGACAACCTAAAAGATGTAAAAACACACGGTGTGAGACCAACGTCCCAGCAAGAGAGATATAACTCTCTGCCAACATCTATTATAAGTACATATTATGACAAATCAAAGAGGTAGAAGAAGAAGATTGAAGATGAGAAGGTTGAAGAAGCTTGAGGAAGGCATAATATATCACATGAGCTTTTGGAAGAGAGAGAGAGAATCATCATTCTTATTTATTCATCTATTTTTTGATACAATATAGAACTTGTATATTTATACACACAGTTGTCAAGACAACTTTACATGAGACTACAATTGTTGTTACAACAGAAAGTACTCGAGGTTACAAAGCATCACGAAAGTCTTAGAGCTTGCGGTCCGCTATTCAGTCCTTGTCACCCATGGTCCATCTTGTCGTTGAGTGGAGTGTTGAGCTGGACATGTTCTGAGAGTGATGGTGTCTGCCTTACATTCCCCCTCAAACTAAGTGCGATTGAAACAAGCCCTAGTTTGGTCAAGAAACTGTAAAAAGTAGCAACATATAAGGCCTTGGTGAAGATGTCTGCCAACTGATCGCCATAGCTAACATGCCATGTTTGGATATGTCCCAGAGCAACTTTCCCCCTAATAAAGTGGTAATCGACTTCCACATGCTTAGTTCGTCCATGAAATATGGGATTGACCGTCATGTAGAGTGCACTAAGATTGTCACGGTGCTGAATAGCTGGATGAGATAGCTGAATATATAAGTCTTTGAGAAGGGCAGTTAACCAAGTAAGTTCAGCAGTAGCCATGGCCATGCCTTTGTACTCTGCTTTGGAACTAGACCTAGAGACAATGGGCTTCTTCTTAGAGCTCCAGGAGATGTAGGTTTCACCAAGGAAGATACAATATCCAGTTATCGACCGACGAGTGATAGGACACCCTGCCCAATCAACATCACAATAGGTTGAAAGAGTTAGCTGTGGAGAGGAGATAATATTTAATCCCAAGGAGAGTGTCCCTTTTACATATCGAAGAATGCATTTCACCATTGTGAAATGTTGTTCTGTGGGTGATGCCATGAACTGATATGATAAGTTTACAACAAACTGTGTGTCTGGTCGTGTTAGAGTTAGATATTGGAGACTTCCCACAAGACGATGATATGGTTGAGGGTCAGGTAAAACTGGACTGGTATCAATGTTCTTTAAACAATCTCGTATGACAGGAGTATAGACAGGTTTACAGTCAAGCATTCCCACCTGATTTAGAAGATCTACTGCATATTGTTCCTGTGATAGATGAATTCCCTGAGTAGTAGGTGAGACTTCAATGCCTAGAAAGTATTTAAGAGATCCCAAATCTTGAAGTGAGAAAGCAGTCTTTAGATTATTCATAAATTTGTTCAAAGCAGGAGAATTGTTGCTAGTCAAGATCATATCATCAACATAGAGAAGTAGATATATGATAACACCATCTTTGTTATAGATAAACAAAGAGGAATCAAATGTACTGCAGGTAAAACCATAGGTGAGAAGAAAATCACTGAGTTTATTGAGCCAAGCACGAGGTGCTTGTTTGAGTCCATAAAGAGCTTTGTGAAGATAACATACATGATTAGGATACAAAGAATCAGTGAAACTCAGAGGTTGATCCACAAAAACCTCCTCAGTAAGATCACCATTTAAGAAAGCATTACACACATCTAATTGTCGAATTTTCCAGTGACTACTAATTACAATAGTAAGAAAAATCTTAATGGTTGGTGACTTTACCACTGGATTGAAAGTTTCCCAATAATCTACTCCCTCTTCCTGAGCAAATCCCTTTGCCACCAGTCTTGCTTTGTATCGATCCATAGAGGCATCTACTAATAGCTTGACTTTGTAGACCCACTTAGCACAAAAAACATTCTTATCAGGTGTTCGAGGAATAAGAGACCAAGTATTGTTAGATTGTAGGGCTTGCAGTTCCTGTTGCATTGCCAATTTCCATTCAAGTGATTGCAGAGCATAACGTATATTCTGAGGAGTAGTTGCTAAAGTACTTGTGACAAGTGCATATTTTGGATTTGGCTTAATGATGCCAACCTTGCCCCGTGTGAGCATTGGATGATAGTTTGGAGCAGGCATTAAAGAAGGATCATAATTATTTGTACCAGATGAAGATACATGCTAATCATAAGACATAGTAGGTAAGGATGAAGCATCAATGATGTTATTTATGCTGGATAGAGGCAAATGTGACAAATCATGATGTGATGTTGTGGACAACTGGAGTGTTGGTCTTGGTGTTGAAGGTGAAATATGCTTGAACAAGATTCCATTGCACTCCATAACAAGGAAGGCAGTGACTTCAGATGATGATCCAGACTGTGGTATAGTATCCTTAAATGGAAAAATGGATTCACGAAAGACCACATGTCCAGATATATATAAGGTATTGGATGAAAAATACAGACATCGATATCCTTTATATGTGTCACTATAACCCAGAAACACGCATGGAAGAGAGCGTGGAGAGAACTTGGTAGGCGCAGAATCCCTGAGACATGGATAACAAAGACTGCCAAAAACTCAAAGAAAGGTGTAATCAGGTTGTTTGTGTAGCAGCAGTTTGTATGGAGTGTGCATATGGTATGCTTTGGATGGTAAACGATTTATCAGAAAAACAACAGTAGTGAAAGCTTCAACCCAAAATTTATGTGGAACAACAACAACAGTCATCATTGATAGCTCAAGTTCAACAATTTGTCTATGACGTCGTTCAACATGGCCATTCTGCTGGGGAGTATAAGGACATGAAATATGATGAACGATTCCTTCTTTATTAGTGAAACTAGTCATCTTGTAGTTGACAAACTCTCCTCCTCCATCAGTTTGAAGACATTTTATTTTCATTTTGAATTGAGTTTGAATCATGGCAACAAATTAGTGAAAATAGTAAAGAATGCATCCTTTGTTCGTAATGGATATATCCACAGAAAACCAGTACAATCAGCAACAAAGACAACATAGTATATGAAATCTTGACTAGATTTTATAGGAGACTTGCCCCAAAGATCACAACTGATCTTATCAAAAGGTTTAGACACTTTCTCATGGAAAGAAACAAAAGGTAGCTTCTTACTTTTATTGATTTCACAACTAGAACAAGCATTAAATATGAAGTTTGATAGCAACTACAATTTTCCTTGCGAGGTAAGAAATTGAATAATAGAATAATTGGTATGACCTAGACGTTTATGCCAAGTCTCTATAGAGACTTTGTTATTTCTATTTGAAAACATACCATACTTCTGTGTTGGAATGTCTTTCTCCAAGCGTTCTTCCTGGTCATTTATCTATGAACTACTCTGAAACATGCCACGAAGCTGATATAGTCCTCCCTTGCATTCACCTTTAGCTAGAACCTTCTGTGTTCGTAGGTGGATTATGAAGAATTATTCCTTAAAGAATAGAAAGTAACAAGGATATTGCTCAGTTAATTGAGAAACCAACAGAAGATTTCTTTTAATATGAGGAACAACAAGCACATGTTTAAGAGGTATAGGTTCATTTTGAATAACAAAGGTAGATCATGTGTATGTTATAGGTAGATAATTTCCATCACCAATCATCATGAAACCATTGCCTTTGTAAGATATTATGCGATGTAGAATACCTGAATCAGCAACAAGGTGATCAGTAGTACCAGAATCAATACTCCATTCAGTTATATTTGGATCATTCAGTGTAATAGCAGCTAGAGATTTTATTTCTTGATTTAGTATCTGCGGAACATCCTGAGACTGATAAGAATTATTAAATCTGTGCCAGCAACAAAGAGCATCATGACCTGGCTTTCCACAAATCTGACATAATAGAAACGACCTTCCAGGTGTCATGTTGTTTCTAGGTCGTGACCTAGGATTGAATCCTCTTCCCTGTGAACTGAATCCTTGATTGTTATTTCCATACTGATAACTCCCTAGGATCCTAGCATTATCAGGTCCTCTTCCAACATGTTGAGTATACCTATTTCCCTGGTATGCACCTCTTTGTTGATTATAATTTTGTCTGTCACCACGACCAGTATATTGATTTGGCATGTGTTGTCCAACAAAGGGTAGATTAGGACTTATAGTAGATACACGAGAAGTTTTCCTAATTTCATAGTCTTTTAGAAGAGAAATCATCTCAGAATTGAGGGAACATGCGGTTTCATCATAGAGACGGTGAAAATCTCGCATTCAGAACCTAAGCCATTTAGAAGATAGTATACCTTATCTTCTTCATCAGTAATCTTCCCAATCGCTTCCAACTAATCACATACAAGCTTGAATTCACTGAGGTACTTAGGTAAGGACTTCGTACCTTTCTGTAGATGACAAAGTTGAGATAGAAGTTCGAAGGATCTAGAATGTGAAGCTTTGTTGAAGCAGTTTTTGAGTGCGATCCAGATCTCTATCGCTGTCTCAGCTCCAACCACCACTCCCAACACCTCAAGGGATAGAGAACTAGTGATCCATTCTTTTACCAAACAATCAGTACTTGTCCATGCTCACATCGCTGGGTTGATGATGATAGTTCTAGTTTCATCGGTAATGTATTTTACTGGTTGAACTTCTGTTCCATTGATAAATCCTTCCAACGAACAACCTTCTATGAGAGATCTAACTTGAAGTTCCCAATATAGGAAGTTGCTGTTGTTGAGTTTGAGTGAAACGAAGTTAGAAACATTCATATTCACTGGATAAGGCTAGATCTCTAGGAAGCATCCTCCATCAGACTTTGTTAGAGAAGGGAAAGAGGATTTGAGAAGATGATCGACTCCATTAACAGAACCTTCAGCTCGTGGATCGTCCTTTAGGAATGCCGAGTCTTTTGCAACCCGATCGGGTGAGACAGAGCCATGTATTGATCCCATCATCATCTTTTTAGCTCTGATAACATACGAGAAATCAAAGAGGTAGAACAAGAAGATTGAAGATGAGAATGTTGAAGAATCTTGAGGAAGAAGCTTGAGGCAGGCGAAAGATATCACAAGAGCTTTTGGAAGAGAGAGAGAGAGAATCATCCTTCTTATTTATTCATCTAATTTTTGATATAGTATACAACCTATATATTTATACACACAGTTGTCGGGACAACTTTACATGAGACTACAATTACTGTTACAACAGAAAGTACTCGAGGTTACAAAGCATCCTAAAAGTCTCAGAGCTTGCTGTCTGCTATTCAGTCCTTGTTACCCATGGTCCATCTTGTCATTGAGTGGAGTGCTGAGCTGGGCATGTTTTGAGAGTGATGGTGTCTATCTTACACATATAGATTAAAATAGTAAGATAGCACTATGTTCAAGATGAGCATATTCAGGTAAATGATATGAGTAAAGTACTTAACATTATTTAAGCAATTTAGGCATTCACGACTGAGAAGTAGAACTTCATATCTTACACTTTTAGAAGGAATATGAAGAACATGTGTAACAGTTGATTTCTCTTAGCACATTATAATTTGAGAAATCTGTACAAGAAATAAGGTAAAAGGGTCATCTAATGTGAGTCTTTTTAAAACCTAATCACGTATACTACACTGTTGTATTACGTCTTTTATTTGCCTCGAGGCTTTGAGTTGTGTCACTCCAAATCCAACTGACTACTATAAAGTCAAAATCATTTGATACCAGATCAATGGAAGATATGGAATTCGTGATCTCACCACACAACTCCCAGTTAGTAGGAAAGAAAATGTAGAAACATAATAGTCAACTGTCAACAATGACATATAGTTAAGCTAAAAAGAAACAACTAGTTTGACCTTGGTATAGGTCACGGTACTAGAGAAAGCTCACGCATGGCCATTCAAAAAGAGGCAATCATGCAGTTACACTGCTACCTTTCACAAATCACATCACCATGAGGCATGGTCACAACCATTCTCCAACATGTAATTGTGGACGCAAGGATAAATCATCGACTTGCACCCCTGCATATTCAAAAATATGCGCTCTAAGATTCCCTTAGGAATGACTCATTTCACCACCCAACAAGTTGTGACACTGGAACAGATCTATGACACATGGCATCTACACGATCAGGGTTTCACTTGATTAGGTTAGCAAATTGGGTGTCTTTTAGCATCAATCAAATTACAACATACAAACCCTAAACAAACTCTACAAAGATTAGGGTATGTTACAACTCCAAAAGATATAAAACATATAAAGCATAAACTTGTCACAAAATCACTTGATAACACTACCGTACAAGGCCACCAACATCATCACATCATTAGGGAATAACAATTCCTCATTTCATCACTAAAGGTTATCACCTCACATTAGGCAAAGCCTCTACCAGGTCATAAGACCCAAAACATATATGTATCATCTTATCATGCCTTAACAAGGCCCATAATCATTCACCATGTGTCACATCAATCACACCATAGCATTCACTAGCTATGCTATTCAGTTCTACCTATAAGGTTAGAGTTACATAAGTAGGAGAGAGAATATCATCTCATGCTAATTACTCAAGCAAGATCAACAATCATAATATACATTTGAGAATTAGGGTTAGGGTTTTCCCATGTAGGCGATTAGGGTTTCAAATTCAATTATCATCATATGACCCTAGATACATCATCTCCCACTTTCTTGGAACACATTAGGTTAAACATTACTACCTTAACCATGTAATCCTCATCATGTAAATAGTAGTATGTATTGACCACTAATCATCACTCATGTACGTGTAGCAACCACCATGTATATATTCATATGTAGTAACCATCATGGCTCACACACATGTAGTGACCGTTAGCATAGGTCAGCATAGTGGCTGCTAGCAAGGACATCAACGATGTGTAGAGACCCACTACACATCACCAGATATGCCTTATCTAAAAACCAATCAAAGCTTATGTTGTGACTGAAACCAACACAATGAGTAGTGACCATCCAAAGCCTAAATAGGCATTGCAACCAGCATAACACAAGTATGGCGACCCTCTACACAAGGATCATATGTTGTGACCAAACAAAAGATGTGTAGAGACCATCGACTATTAGGGTTAGACATGTAGTGCTCACAACACCTCACTTAGAAAGCATGAAAATGCCAACTCAAACCAGGACTCATCGAAAGCAACAAGGATCAGATGAAACGACCAACCTGCCACTAGGGTTAGGGTTTGTTGTGCCCACAACAACTCACCAAAAACTTGTAGCGACGAAAGGCATCAAATGAGTGTAGCGACCATGAAGGTCAAGCTACCCAAATAATACTTAACCATCCTTTAAATTAGAGATAACCCATGATAAAAAATATAAAGAGCCTCAAGAAAACTAAGTGTTAACAAGGAGGAAACTCCATGTAAGGATGGACAACATAACCCTAAAGTCAACGTCATAAAATACATATGGAAAACCATGACAATAAAAGGTAAAATCATGCATCAATCTCATGAAATCCAAGACCAAAACCTCCAACATCATGTGAGGGCCGAAACATAGCATGGTGATAGAACCAAAGATCATATTGCATGTAAGAATCAACCACTCCTTCATTACTTATAATCGAGTACTTCGAATTAGGGTTTAGGAGAGAGAGTAATCCATGTAAGAACACTTAAAAATTATAAACCTTAGATCATGGTATCATTATCTAGCATCTTAAAGTCACATTTTAGAGATTAGTACAGCAACATGCAAGCAAGAATATAGTGAAATAATAGAAGAGGGGAAGTTATATAACCTACCTTATGGAGAAGATCATGCTCTAAAACCACGAGCTCCAAGAGAGAAGAAGAAATCCAACTTGGATCAACCCCATAGACACAAGGTCACCTCAAAAGAGAAGAAACATACCAAGGTCAAAAGAAATCTCAAGAAAGAGGGAACACAAACCCTAGGCTGAACAAGAGAGATGAAAGGAGAAAGAGAAGAAAGCTTAATCTCACTTGGGTAACACCATGGTCAAACCATACTCTCCAACCCTTATAAAGAGAAGTTTCCCCAAGATAGCCACCATGGTAGTTCCATAGTCTCACAGATAAGAAGGGAAGGGGTATAGCGCAAAAGAAACAAGATCATGCTGATAGAGCCACTTACTAAGAAGAGAATCACCAAGGATCACCACAAAGAAGATGATCAGGCTCTAGAACACCACATGCAAGGATGATCAGTCACCAAAGCTCCAAGGTTAGCCTTCACTAGCTCCACCAAGCTCCAAGACTAAACACAAGGAGAATATAGGAAGAAAAGAGAGCTAAAAGGGATTTCTTACATGTAGAAGAGAGACCTTATATACACAAGGTTATGAGGGAGGTAAAGATATGAGATGTCAAGAAGTTAAAGAACCACTAGGACACTTGTCCCACAAAGGATCGGCCATGCAACCACCCACACAAGACATGCAACATATGGTGATAAGAATAAGGAAGTGTAGCGACCATTATGGTCCACTACATTCTTTCATTCGAAGCAAAGATAGGGGAGGGAATTGTAGCGACCGCTACACAATTCCAATCATCCCAAATGGTCGAAACACTAAAAAACAACTTAACGCTAGTGACCAAAGCCAAGGGAAAGCATCTAGGTTGAAACAAATCATACAAACAAGGTGCTTCTGTTGAAGAAAACCCAAGGCACAAAGCCCATCAGTCGCTACACTCAGAGAACACCACATGGTCGACATCAACACTTCAAGCAAAACCACACAAACCATTCAAACTCTAATATCACCTCAAAGTGTCACCTCATCAACCAAGGCCTAAACAAGGTGCCCCATGACATCATATTCTCTCTCATGATGTTAAGGCACAAGAAGCACAACCTACATGTGACAAATTGCAAGATTAACCCTCAACATGGGTAAATTGTAACTTGGTCCAAAGCAAGCATAACTAACTCAAACATCAACCAAATAGGACCAAACTGAAAACATAAACTTGTCACATGTTATTAAGGCATCTTAAAAGATTAGATTAAGGTTCAAGCATCTTATTAAGTAAAGAATGCACATTCAAGCACTAACCTAGGTGACTGGCCTTATAGGTGTACACAAGAGTACACATAGGTGTACAAAATAGTATACATAGATGTACATAACAAGACACATAGGTGTATAAAAAATTAGGCATAGGTGTCCACAAAAATACATATAGATCTACACAACAGTACACAATATTACTCATGTGTACACAAAAGTATGCATACAAGAGTACACATAGGTGTACACAATAGTATAAATAGAGGTACACAACAATACACATAGGTGTACACAACAATAAACATAGGTATACACAATGCACACATAGGTGTGTAATTTAGTACATATAGGAGTACACAATAGTACACATAAGTGTACACAAGAGTACACATAGTTGTACACAATAGTACACATAGATGTACCAACAGTACACAAGAGTACTCATATGTGTATATATAGGTATATACAAGAGTACACAAAAGTACTCATATGTGTATACATAGGTATATAGAAGAGTAGTCATATGTGTAGACATAGGTATACACAATAGTACACATAGATGTACAAACACTATACAAGAATACTCATATGTGTACACATTATAGAACTGATCCCTATGAAATTATACACAATGGTCCACATTGTAGTTCACATGTGAACAAAATTGTACACAAAAGTACATAGAGAAGTACACAATAATACAAATGATAGTACATAAGTGTACGTAATATTAACAATTGTACACATGGTCATTCACATGTGAATAAAATTGTACATAACAATACACATGGAAGTACACATAGGTGTACACAACAATATACATAGATGTACACATCAATACACATAGATGTACACATCAATACACATATGTGTACAAAAATGTATGAATAGGTGTCCACAACAGTACACATAGATGCCAACGACAGTATAGAAGATTACTCATTTGTTGATAAAAATACACACATGTATATACAGGAGTACACATCAGTGTACACAAGGGTACAAATAGGTGCACACAATAGTACACATAGATATACACAACAATACATATGTACAAAAATATATTTCATACAGATACCAACAACAGTACACAAGATTACTCATGTGTACATACAAGTACACATATACAAGAGTACACATAGGTGTACACAGGAGTACATGAAAAACACTAGAGGGGG
This sequence comes from Alisma plantago-aquatica, assembly GCA_963693085.1. NCBI lineage: Eukaryota > Viridiplantae > Streptophyta > Magnoliopsida > Alismatales > Alismataceae > Alisma > Alisma plantago-aquatica. The sequence continues at coordinate 1,081,892,284 of OY856410.1, read as the reverse complement.
GGGCGAATAGGGTTTTATGATAATTTTAAAAATTATTCAACTAAGCAACCACAAAAATAGTGGAGAAGGAGACAACATGCATTTAGAGTGGTTCCACCCTTAGCAAAAACTAAGGGAGTCAGTCCACTACCCAATTGTTTCCAATTGGGATTTTGAAAGTATTTGAATTTTATTACCTTTTCAAGGATGTTACACAAAATTACAAATACCTTCCCAAACCCTTTGGAAAACCTTCACCCCAAAGTCGTCTCACCAACCTTGAAGCAACCTTCACTTGAAGTAACTTCAAGCTCCCCCTTCAAGTAGCCTTCCTCCTTGAAGTAGCTTCCCGTTGAGACCTTCTAGAAGTAGTCCAAAGTCCGCCGAGCCACCTTCTCCACCTGAAGAAGCTCTTACAACCTCCTTTCCACATCCTCCAACCTAGGAGTAGCAAAGGAGAATACAAGTAATACAAAGGAACAAGAAGGGAATAAAGAAATTACACTTTACCACTTTAGCATAAGGCTTGAATCCTATATCAAGCATTTTGATCTCCTATCCAATGTGTATGAATGTGAAAGTGTAGTGGGTAGGAGATGCTAGCCTATAGGACATGAAATCTCAGCTTATGGAAATGCTTTGCAAGTGAAGGATTGCTCAATTGCTCACAAGTATTGATTCTCAATTGAAAGTATGTGCTTTAGGTGTCCTAAGGCATGTCCTATTTATAGGAATGGCCTACTAGTACCTAGGGACGTTATAGACACATTCTAGAGTGTTCTTAGTATGCAATTAGCCGTTAAGTATCCACTAATGACATTTATTTGGCTAATTGTTTCGAGCTGAAAAAGTTTTGTTAGAGAGTAGCTCGGTTGAAGTTTTTGTCGACCAAGTAGGGTCTCGGTCGACCATTCTTTGACCGAATGGGAGACTAAGGATAGTGGATTTCCAACATTTAATTCAACTCCCTACTACTCGATTCCCATCAAGTCTAACGGCTATAGAACCTACTAGAGACTCAGTCTCGGTCAAAAATAAATTCGATTGAATATGTGCTTGTGTAGGCTTATGTGTAGGCTATTCATCAGTGCACGCGCATTAGACTTAGGAGTTTCTTAGTCGAGAAAATATTCGACCGAGAGTATCTCGATCGAGAAGTGTTTCGACCGAGAGAGACACTATTTAAATACTTTAAATCATATGCTAAGTGTAAGAATGAATGTGCAATTGTGATGCTCACTTAGGGGATGTCCTATCTAAGTGTTGTGTGTGGATAGGAAGATCTAATTGCTTTATTTACATGATATCTAAGTACTTGTACATTATATACTTGTACAAGTTTTTACATTTGATTACAATTATGAAAATAAAGCAATTTAAGCATATAGATCTTCCAAGACTTTGTCATCCACCACTTTGTCATCCACCACTTTGTATTCTTGTTCCTGAAATACTCAAGTAGCAAGTTAGATCCACAAGAATGAAATGTTTGTCATCATCAAAACAAAGGGATTTTAATGGTGTCCATTTGCCAACAATTTCCCCCTTTTTGAAGATGATAAACATTTCTAAATTTAAATCAAATATACTTAAAACATATTGGGTTTCATACCTGAAGTTTACCTTGTGTGTACATTCCCTTATTTATGGAATGTGTGCTTATTATTCCCAAAGAAGTGTGGAACATAAAATCCAACTCTTTAGGGAATATAGAAACATTTAATGTGAAGCCAAGAGAGTATGTATGAAACTCATTGATTGAGTATTTAAGATTTATATTATTTCTCTCCCTTTGTCATTTCAAAAGGATAACCATTAAAAAACTTTAAGACTCCCCCTTTATTAGTGCTCTCCCTCAATATGATAATAAAAAACAAAGGGTCAAAAGATGTCCATTTACAACCACAATATAAGGAACGGGAAAACAAGCTGATTTTAAGAAGGAGAAGCACAAATGTGAAAGAAAACATCTTCCAAGGGAGTGATAAGTAATTTCTTTCTGATGTTATTATATTGATCTAATGGAAGTGGTTTTGTGAAAATATCAGCCAATTGATCTTCTGTATCAACATGATGAAGGGATATATGATTTTTAGAGATATTATCCCTTAGAAAATGATGGCGGATTTCAATATGTTTAGCACGGCTGTGTAGAATAGGATTATGTGCCAAGTTTATAGCACTTGTATTATCACAATAGATAGGCGTAGATGAAAATATAAAACCATAATCATTTAAAACTTGTTGCATATAAAGCACTTGAACACAACAAGACCCGACTTCCATGTATTCAACTTCAGTGGTGGAAAGGGCAACCGTGTTTTGTTTCTTACTAAACCATGATACTAAGGCTCTTCCTAATAAGAAACAACCACCGCTTGTGCTCTTACAGTCAAGTCGACAACTAGCGTAATCAACATCGGTATAAGCTTTCAAAACCAAAGGTTATCCTTTAGGATACTATAAACCATAGTTTGTAGTGCTGGATAAATATCTTAGAATCCTTTTGACGACTTGAAAATGAGTTTGCATGGGTTTTGATTGAAATCTAGCACAAAGTCCAATGGAAAACATGATATCCGGTCTAGAGGTGGTTAAATAAAGCAAACTACCAATCATGGCCCTATACAAGGAATCATCAATGGGTTCCCCATTTTCATCCTTGTCAATTTTAATAGAAGTGGCCATTGGTGTGGTAGCATGTTTGCAATGTTCCATTCCAAAATGTTTTAAAAGTTCATTTGTATACTTCTCTTGGCTTATAAAAATCCCAGCAGACATTTGCTTTATTTGAAAACCAAGAAAGAAAGTCAATTATCCCATGAGACTCATTTCAAATTCCTTTTGCATAATATCGCTAAATTTTTTACATAAGGATTCATTTGATGCACCAAAGATAATATCATCAACATAGATTTGAACAACTAGAAAGTCGAATTCATATGTTTTAAAAAATAAAGTAGAATCTGAATTTCCAATTGAAAAACTATTATCAAAGAGATAATTTTTGAGTCTTTCATACCAATTTCTAGGTGCTTGTTTTAACCCATAAAGTGCTTTCTTGAGTTTGTATACATGATCACCTTTTCCAGGAATTTCAAAACCGGGTGGTTGGGCAACATACACTTCCTCTTGTATTATTCCATTTAGAAATGCACTTTTTACATCCATTTGGAATAATTTTATGCCTTTGTGGGCAACTATAGCTAGTAGCATTCTAATAGCTTCGAGTCTTTCTATGGGGGCATAAGTATCATCAAAATATATTCATTCTTGTTGATTATACCCTTGAGCTACCAACCTAGCTTTATTTTAATACTTCCCCGACTTCATTTAATTTATTACAAAAAACCCACTTAGTTCCAATAATGGTTTTATCTTGAGGTTTAGGAACTAAGTCCCATACATCATTCTTAGTAAATTGATTTAATTCTTCTTGCATGGCCATTATCCAGTAATCATCTTTTAGAGCTTCTGTTACCTTCTTAGGTTCAATAATAGAGACAAATGCCATATTTGTAACATCTCTAAAAGAAGAACGGGTTTTTACTTTATCATTAGGATTTCCAATGATTAGTTCTTGAGAATGATCTTTAATTAGTCTAGGAATAGGTTGTTGTGTCTCAATTTATTGATCATTTTCAACATTTTCATCATCTTTAGTTGATATGGTTAGATCTTCAATTTGATGAGTAATATCAACTATGTCATTATTTTTAACATTTTATTTTAGTTCTTCATGAAAAGTAATGTGAATGGATTCTTCAACTTTTCTAGAGATGGTGTTGTAAATTCTAAGTGCTTTGCTAGAAGATGAATATCCCAAGAAAAAGTCTTTTCATGATTTAGAGTCAAATTTATCTCTATCATCTTTTGTGTTTAAGATACAGAAAAGTGAGCCAAAAGTATGAAAATAATAAACCCTTGCTTCCTTGTTAAAAATGAGTTCATATGGTGTTTTCTTTAAATGAGAGTGTATGGTTACTCCATTTAGCATGTAGCAAGCTGTGTTTACTGCTTCAACTCAAAAGGTTTTAGATGTATTATGTTCAGGCATCATAGTCCTAGCCATTTTTTGTATGGATCTATTCTTTCTTTCAACTATGCCATTTTGTTGTGGAGTGCGTGGAGCTAAAAATTGTGAGTGTAAACTTGAGATGTGCAAAATTCTTCAAATGTATGATTCTCAAATTATCCACCATGATCACTCCTGATTGTATATATTTTATTTTGTAGTTGATTTTCAATCTTTAAGAAAATTTTTATGAACACTTGAATAGTATCATCCTTGTTTGCAAGAAAATGGACCCATGTACATCTACTATAGTCATCAACAATAACAAAGCAACATCTTTTTCCACCAATAGATTGTGTTCTCATAGGTCAAAATAAATCCATATGAATAAGTTCTAGTGATCTACTAGTGCTAAGCATGTTTTTGGATTTAAATGAAGTTTTAGTTTGCTTCCCCATAGTACATGGTTCACAATTTTTAGATTGATCAAAATATAGCTTAGGCAAACCACAAACAAGATCATATTTAACTAACTTTTTAATAACATGTAAACTACCATGACCTAATTTTCTATGCCATAATTGTAGAGAATTATCTTTAGCAAGTAAGCATTTTCCATCTACAGATTACATAGAGTTACGTCTAAGAATATATAAATTTCCAATTCTTTTTCCTTCATACACAACATTTGTAGTGTTCTCTACTAGTAACTTGTAGCAATTTTTTTTTGAGTAAAACATCATATCCACTGTCACACAGTTGACTAACACTTATTAGGTTATAATGCAAACCATCAACAAGTAAAACCTTTTTTATTTCAAGGTTCATACCAATATTTCCTATGTGTTTGGAACATCCACTATCAACCGCCCAATCCTGTAACATAATATAGGTTTTGGTACCCATGTGATGGTCCATTATGGTTAGGTACATTAATAGAAAACTGAATCATATAAATAGGTTTTCCAGAACTTAAGTTGGTCGAAGTATTTCTCGACCGATTTATTTTCGTTCGAAGTCTTTTCGATCGAGTGAGCTGTTGTTTATCAGTCTAAATAGTGTCATGTTCGGTCCACTATTCTTCGACCGGATACCTACTTGGTCGAATTCTTTTTCTACCGGCATGATTACTATTTTTCTAGATTTCTCTTGATTGATCACAGGTTGCACCAGTTTTAGATTTGGTCCACAAATTTTTGATCGACTGATATCTCGGTCGAACTCTTTTTCGACCAAATGAGTTATTTATTTGCCAGTTATTTCAGGTTCAATACAGAGCCTTTGTCGATCGAATAGTTTCTCGACCGACTTACTTTCGGTCGAATTATTTGTCGACCAAGAGTATCTCTATAAATTCATTCAGAAATATGCTTATTTAAGTTATGGATTAAATTACTTTGGCCTATTTGTTGTACCTTTATGTTAAGTTGAGATAGGACATAAAGATAGTCAAATTAAAGTCTTTGGTCATATCTCAACTTAATTATTCATGTTTAGTATGGGGGTCTTGGAACCAATACCAACTCAACATCCTTTTTATTGTAAGGACATGAGAAGGAATAATGTCCAAGATGCAAGCAATAGTGACAACAAATGGAATCAATTTCATTTCTCTTTCTAGGATTTTGAGTTGTGTTCTTGGGTAAAAATATGATTTTGGTCTTGGGTGCTTGAGTTCTCCTCGGTTGATAAGAGTTTTCTTTTGGAACATATCCTAAACCTCTTCTTCCAATATGACCAGAAGAATTCTTTAGGATCTTATTAAGAATACCATTATTTCTCAAGCTACTAACTTCTTTTTGTAACTTAGCAATCTAATCCATTTTCTTTTTGATATCTAACTTTGCTTGATGTAGATCAAATGATAAAGCATCTCTTTCTTTGATAATAGCATCATAATCTAGATGATTACATAAGATAGGTTGAGTCAAAATTATTTAGTTTTGCAAGCAATTCATCCTTTTCTTGAGAAAGAAAATCATAGTTTGTTTCTAGATAGATAGAGGCTTTTCAGTTTACGCTCACACACGTAAACCCTAGACGTCATCGTCCTTAGGAGAGAAAGGAGAGAAACACGCTGCTAGTACACCGCCGTAGAGACACAACTCCTTCCCGCCGGCTTGGGAAGATCAATGTGGAGTTCCGTCCATCCACGTGGACGAAGTAGAGACGCAGACGCATGGACGCCTGCGTTCGGAGGACATCGACGACCACCTGTACGCGCTACAAGCGGCGTACATCACTGCCGCAAAGGAGCGCCGTCGGATCAACCTGTGACAGCGAATGGGAGAGAAGTTCTGTCCGTGTAGGTCAGCAGTGTTGCACTGTCGTGCAACGGGACATCGCCAGACTTGCTCTGCGATAAGGTATATCCCGCAAACACTCTTTCCAAATATGTTGTTGTTGATGAGATCCTGTTTCGGGTTGCATGGATTTTATTGCTTCCACCGCGCATGTTTTCTCCACAAAACCCAACAGTGGTATCAGAGCAACGTCGATCTACGACGTATTTGGATTCGTTTCGATATGATTGAATCGCTGTATATTGTTTTTTATGTTGCATACGATGCGAATTAAACCTGCTAATGTGCAAATCTAAACCTAATTCCACATATGCCGCAGGCTATTATTTTTGACGTTTTGGACGGGGTCGACTATGGAAAATATTGATTTTCCTTAGTGCATGGAAGTGAAATTCCGTAAAATTCCGCACAGGGGCACTGCCCCTATGTACCTCGCATTGTCTACGTGGGAGTCAAAAAATTATTTAATGGGGAATGTCCCGCATTAAAACTACTGCAATTTTAATATGTATACATGTATATGTAGATATACCTATGATAGCATACACGTCGCCTTTAAAATCTGTTTTATGTGGTGAGTGCATGCACGGTTATGGCCTAGTATCCCCTTTTGTGAATGTTGTGAATGAATGTGGATGTCAATCTTGTGGATATGTTTGTTTGTGAATTCTATGGATGTATAATGGTTACATATGGATCCTTTGTATAAAGTATTTGGCTTGCATTCTGAGCCTCATCTCTTATTTCAAAGTGTAATTAATTCTTTCCTTTTATATTTGTACTCACATGATGTAATAGAGATAGGATTAGTTTTAGTTTTTGTAAACTTGATGTAAGGAGGACACTTGAAGATCCAACTCCAAGGAGTGTCCATGGAGAAGCACCATGAAGATCTAATTCCAAGAAGAAACCTGAAGATCGAACTCCAAGGAGCGTCCATGGAGAAGCAACAAGAAGATCCCATTCCAAGAAGCAACTTGAAGTTCCAACCTCACGAAGCATCCATGAAGTTGTTCATTGTAATGTTGATCATTACATGCTTACATGTTGATTCACAGGTGTTGCATGAGATGCATAAGACCATAGGTGGACCGTAATCCTTTGTTTCTCTAAAGGATTACAATAGTATGGCCATAACCGATGTATTTGTGTTTATGATTGCATGTCTATCGTTTGTGGTTGTGGATATAGTAGTATATGATATGTACTATAAGTATGTGGTGTTTGGATATGTATATGTATTAATAAAACCCCTCAATTAATAATATTAAGTTTTAGTTGCCTTCCATAAAGCAACACATGAAAAGCTTGATCGACTATGTGTGGGCACGCCTCCGCGTGGTACACTGTCTATCTCGTGGAAGTGTGATGGTGGGTGTGTGGGTCTGCCTCCGCAGGATGCACACTCATCGTGTTGGCTTATGGGTTGGACTTAACTAGGGAACCTTGATAGGATCAAGTACCTAGAGGCACACAGATGCATCATGGCAAGGAGTTGTGCATGATCATCTATACAAGAGTTGCATATGATGCAATTGGCAAAAGTTTCCTACCTTAGTATTTGGTCTTTGACGCCGGCGTTGGCTGGGCATTGATCCAATTATTTTGGGTCTTGGCTCACTTGAAGGTTGTGTGTTGCAATCTTCCGAGTTGATAGTGAGGGCTATCAATTTGAATAAAATAGTGGGAGCGTAATTAATTAAAGGCCTAATTAATCTCATTTATCAAATTTTTACAAGTCAAAATGTTTTGGACTAAATGCAAAATTTTCTTTTGTAGCAATCAAATGGCAACCGACACTCACACTTTCTTGTTGCGATCGGTCCTTGAGAAGGACAAACTTACCAGAACCAACTTTCAAAACTGGTTTAGGACGCTGAGTATTGTTCTCACACATGAGCGTAAGCTCTATGTCCTTGAAACACCAGAGCTAGAGGAGCCCACCGTAAATGCGCCCAAGGCTGAAAAGGATGCTTACAAGAAGCACCTTGATGATGCCGTGGATGTCAAGTGCCTGATGTTGTGCTCAATGAACTATGAGTTGCAAGAGCAACATGAGAACATGAATGTCATGGAGATGGTAACACATCTCAAGAACATGTATCAACATCAAGCAAGACAGGAGAGATATGATGTCTCAAAGGCTTTGTTCAAAAGCAAGATGAAAGAGGGAGACTCAGTTGGCACCCATATACTCACCTTGATTGGGTATGTGGAAAGCCTATCCAAGCTGGGATTTCCCCTAGGTCAAGAGTTGGCCACTGATGTGATTCTACAATCGTTGCCTGAATCATATAATAATTTTGTCATGAACTACAACATGAACAATTTTGACAAGCCGTTGTCAGAATTGTTAGGCATGTTGAGGACAGCTGAAGCACAGATGAAGAAAGACAAGCCCAAGTCTGTGATGGTGATCAACAAGGCAAAGGGAAAGTCAAAAGGCAAAGGCAAGGCTAAGAAAAGTTCTAAAGCCGGGCAGAAGCCAAAGTCATCCATGCTCAAAGCTAAAGGTGGGATCTCCAAAGAAGGCTGTTGTCACCATTGTCACCAACCTGGACATTGGAAAAGAAACTGTCCTCTCTACCTGGAGGAACTGAGGAAGAAGAAGCAGGGGATAGAGATCTCCACTTCAGGTATATACGTTATTGAGATAAACTTAAATACTTCTTCATCATGGGTACTGGATACCGGATGTGGATCTCACATATGTTCTAATATGCAGGATCTGATAAGAAGTAAGCCTTTACGAAAGGGCCAAGTCGAGCTGCGGGTTGCTAATGGAGCAAGAGTTGCTGCCACCGCAATTGGAGTTATTAGTTTATCTTTGCCTACGGGCCTTGTAATAGAATTAGAAAATTTCTATTATGTACCTTCCATTAATAGAAATATTATTTATGTATCTTGTATGGATAAGAGTGGATTTGAATTTCACATTAAGAATGGAATTATTTCTATTTCTAAAGATGAGATCGTTTATGGCAATGCCCCTATGTCTTATGGTATCTACTTGTTAGAACTTGAGACTAGCGTATACAACGTAAATACTAAAATGTTAAAACTTGACAACTCAAACAAAACATTCTTATGGCATTGTCGTCTTGGGCACATAAACGAGAAGCGCATATCTAGACTCCATAAGGATGGTTATCTAGACTCTTTTGATTTTGAATCATTAGAGAAATGTGAGGCATGTTTATTAGGGAAGATGACCAAGACTCCTTTCACTGGACACAGTGAGAGAGCCAGTGATCTGCTAGGGCTCATACATACTGATATATGTGGACCTTTTAGATCAAATGCTAGAGGAGGCTATCAATACTTCATTACCTTCACTGATGACCTCAGTAGGTATGGCTATGTATATCTTATGAAACACAAGTCAGAAACTCTTGAAATGTTCAAGACTTTCATGAATGAAGTAGAGAAGCAACTTGGTAAGAGTATTAAAGCACTCTGTTCAGATCGAGGTGGTGAATACTTAAGCCAAGAGTTTGAGGACCTTCTGAGAGACCATGTTATTGTATCACAATGGACTCCACCTGGTACACCACAACATAATGGTGTGTCAGAAAGAAGGAATCGTACATTATTAGACATGGTACGATCAATGATGAGTTTAACCGAACTTCCAATATCGTTCTGGGGATATGCTCTTGAAACTGCAACGTTTACACTTAACCGTGTACCTTCCAAATCGGTTCAAAAGACACCATATGAGATATGGAATGGGAATCGTCCCAATTTGTCTATGTTAAAAATTTGGGGATGTGAAGCTTATGTTAGGAAACAATTTCTTGAAAAGCTTGGACCCAAATCGGAAAAATGCTATTTTGTTGGATATCCCAAGGAAACTCGGGGATACTACTTCTACACACCAACTGACAACAAAGTGTTTGTTGCTAGGACTGCTGTATTTCTTGAAAAGGGATTTATTTCCAAAGGAATTAGTGGGAGGAATGTGGAGCTCGAAGAAGTTCGAGACCAACAAGAAAGAAGAGAACTTGAGGAGGTACATAAGGAACATGAAGACTCACAAATTGTTGTGGAATTTCAAGTTCCAAATGTAACACAAGAACCTCGTAGGTCTAGTAGGACACGAATTGAGCCTGAGAGATTTGGATTTCTCGTGACTCAAGACAGTGACGAATTGGGCATAGCAGATGAGCCAACTTCCTATCTAGAAGCTACTAAGGGACCAGAATCTGAGAAATGGCTCAAAGCCATGAGATCTGAGATGGAATCCATGTACACCAACAAGGTATGGACCTTGGTGGATCCACCCGAAGGGGTAAAACCCATAGGGTGCAAGTGGGTCTTCAAGAAGAAGACTGACATGGATGGAAATGTTCAAACCTATAAAGGTATATTGGTTGCAAAAGGATTCTGTCAAATTCAAGGTGTTGATTATGACGAGACCTTCTCACCAGTTGCCATGGTTAAATCCATCAGGATCATGCTTGCCATTGCAGCTTATCATGACTATGAGATTTGGCAGATGGATGTTAAAACAACATTCCTTAATGGGAATTTACTCGAGGATGTGTACATGACACAACCTGAGGGTTTTATCGATCCAAAGGAAGCCAATAAAGTCTGTAAGCTACAAAGGTCAATCTATGGATTGAAGCAAGCATCTCGGAGCTGGAATCTATGTTTTGATGAAGTAGTCAAAAATTTTGGTGACGTGTATTTTACTACGCGCTTAAACGCAAGTATACGCGTCGAAGTAATATAGGCCTTGTGAGGCCCGAGTCGAACTCAGGGATACGTGAATTATTGGAGACTTCTACTAACTAATCGCAATCAGCTAGACCGATTAACAAAGTAGGGGTTTTGTTGTTCAAATTAAAAAGAAAATAAAAATCAAACAAGGAAAACAATCGATTAAAGGTTAATTTAATCAATTCAAAGGGATATCTTTAGGATGGCGGTTTCACCGCGGGTCAACATTGTATTAGGTTTCATATAATTCCTCACACTTCTCTCTCTATCCGGGTAGTGGCCTGAAAACAGAATTACCCACTGTCGTGGTGTAATTCACTACTTAGGTTTAGGTTGATTCCACCGTCGTAGTAATCATTCCCCTAAACTAAGCGCATTAAAAATGGTCTCTCAGTTCCCACCATTAATTTTACAACTCCTTTGTCAAGGGTTTTATTGATTAATGTAGAATTCGTCTCTTTTCAACCGTTAATCCTTCTGTCGAAGTGATTAAGGGTGTTAAATTATTATTATGGTGATCAAGCATAACAATAGAAATGGAGAAAATGAATCTATACCACGGATTTGAGAGAAAAATATGCATTATTGATATAAAAATGTCATACAATGCATTCCCGGGCTACTCCCGGTCCTAAAGATTGAGGGTTTTAGCCTCTCATGTTCATCTCACACGAATACATGATAGAAATTGGGGAATTCATAAGAAAAACGGGAAATAAATGGGAAAACCCCTGAACGGAGAAGAACCGGTGGATCCTTGGCGTAGAACACGAGCTTTCCCCACCTGTCGGTGGTGGAAATCATCTTCGGCAGCGTCCGAATCACCCGGGATGAGCTTCTCAGCCTCCGTTCTCCTTTTTCTCCTCCTTGGCACTCGTGCAATCCAAAAAAAATGAGATCCCTCGAACGTGGGCGGCCGTCATTAGGTATAAGTCCCTAATTAGGTCGTCAAATAACAACAGCCGTCCGATCGAGATCAAAATAGATCCAACGCATATCTGCCGGCGTCGATACCATCGACGCGAGTCGATGGTATCGACGCAGCGGATTAGCGGCAGCTTTCCTTTCTTTTATTCTGAGCGCCTGTGGTGATCTCGATACCATCGACTGGGGTGTCGATGGTATCGACTCCTGTAGCGTCGGTTTTGTCTTCTAGCGACGCTGTAGCTCTCCTTGCGTTGATGGCATTGACTTTGGTCGATGGTATCGACTGCATCTTCGCCAGCAACATGAAGTGATCTCGATGCCATCGACTTAGGTGTCGATGGTATCGACTCTGTATTGCTCTTCTCGGCTGACAACCTGTGGCTTGGTCGATGGTATCGACTTCCGTCGATGGTATCGACGGAAGCAGATACTTGTTTTTCCTGAAATTTCACAACAAGACCAAGTAAATCCACACAATTTATAATAAGATGATAAATGATGCTAAAAAATAGTAAAACAAAGGGGATTTGATATAATATGATGGCAAAGACCAAATTAAGTGAATTATGCAATATTATCCATGAAAATGAGTAATTAGAGCACAAAACACATATGAAAAAGGTCTATAAATGCGACTCAAACTCATCGCATCAAACTCCCCTAAGCTTAAACATTGCTCGCCCTCGAGCAACTAATCCTTAGAATAGAATTGCAGATGTCAACTAAAAATCAACACATCACCCCACATTCCACATGACTCCCACTGAACGTTCTCAAACCGGCCTTTCCTAATCACAGAACAGTAATTACCCTACAGGCGACAATAATCATCAATAAAAGAAATTATCCTTCAAACCGATGAACACTATCACATAAGGCAGTTAACATAATAAAATTTGCCGATTCAGCATTAGTGCATCTTGTGATCGCCTACACTACGTTGCTCGCCCTAACTACCATCTACATGGAAGCAGTTCTCCTGATAAACATGAGTGAGGAGAAAATCACGGTGGCCTACCAATCCGAGCAACGGGTGGATGGAATGGGTGGTTCATGGAAGAATTTGGAAGTATTACACAGTTTCAAAATGCATACAACAAAATGCCCTAAATGATGCAAATGCACATTGAAAATGCCCTAATGCTTAAAATTGGGTGGAATGATGCATGCACTAACCTTCCACCTCAAAAAGAGATAGAAATCTAATTAAGCCACATCATGTACTCAATTTCCTTGTTATGCAAGTGATATCATGTTCCTTTCTCCCTCTTATTCCATTTCCTTCTAAATTCTCTCTTTTTTTTCCTTTTCTTTTCTCATTTTTTTCAGATTTTCAGAATTTTTTTTTAGCCCACATATCCATAATTGCTTAGAGATACATGTGTTAGGCTATTTTCTTCATGATTGGAAATCTTTGTACTATTTCGAGGGTATGGAACAATTTAGATCACTTTTCAAGACAAACTGAGGTACATGGTGTACTTATGCATGAAAATCATAAAAGTTATGAGTGCAACTACATGACATGAACCTAAAGGTAATGTGCATGAATCACTATACATTTTTTCCATTTTATGCAAAAGTATGAAAATAACAATGCAAATCCTATCTACATGCTATGCACGCAAGAAGGAATTAAAACTGTACTTTACTTCCAATTCTTTGGTGGATTATGGAAAAAATGAAGTGGAATGATTACAAGATTAAGTTATTGAACCTTAGAAAAATATCATGTGTCCCTCCTTACTGACATGTGTAGTAGTTCAAAGGGTTTTTTCTCTTATATCCAATTAAGGTCTCATTACCATTTGATTAGGTTAGGCTCAAACAACCGTTACTATCCACTTTTCATGAGTCAATGGGGGTGTGGGTGTGACATATTGCTTTAGAGTTGACATAATCAATCATTTTCATAGGACAAGTTTCCCAAGGGACAACCAAGTTAAGCTATCCAAAAGACACAGAAATTTTTAAATTCCCTTAAATTTCCCATGAAAACAGCGAGATGACAATTTTTAAGACATCCACGATTACACTAGATAGATGTGGATCCTAAACAAACTAAAATTGCAAGAACAAATAATAAAGCAAAAACTAAAAACAACTAAAGAAAAGATAAAAGATAGAGCTGTTCCAGCCACCCCCCTAAGCTTGAATTCGACTATGGCCTCATAGTCAAAAACCAACTTAAGGGTGGAACAGTGATACCCTGATCAATCCTGCGGAGGCGGTGGTGGGTATTGCGGTGCCGTAGGATCCCAAGACGGGTACTCCCCCTGGAAGCTTGGATCATATTGGGTCCTCGGCGGAGGCTGTGGATAGCCTCCAAAGTAGTCTTGACTCCAGTAATGGTCGAAGACAGGCTCCTGTTGCGTCTCTATCCGCTGCAATCGGGTGTGCATTTGCTCTTGGTTGGCGAGGATGAGCCGCTCGTTCTCGAACATAGCCCGTTAGTTGTCAAGTACCCGGCTCGTAGTCTCATGAATGCCGGTATACATAGCCATGTGCTGCTGCTGATTCTGCTGGATGTCCTACAACATGGTGTACATCCCCTGCATGGAATAGGGATCCTCGGTTGGCTGCTCGTACTGTGGTGATGGCGGCGGGGGCTGAGATGATGAAGATGCACCCGGATGCATCCTAGGACGCTTCCGTGGTGCTACACGTGCTCGAAGAGGTGTGAAAGCCTCCTCTTCCTCTGTAGCCTCGCCTTCGTGGTCGTCACCTCCGCCTTCTTCCTCGGAGGACTCGATGGCTATGATTGGCCACCGGAAGTGCTGCTTGCCCTCTATGTTGAAGACGTCGTCCGGTAGGGAGCTCTCCTGATAAGCTTGGTTGACGTGGCAATGAGCGTACGCCAACCCGTCCCGGAGAAGAATGAGGTTTGAACGGTGCAAGTGTTGCACGTTCACCTTGCTCCTTGTAGAGATCGGAGTCATGGACTGAAGGTTCAACCCCAAGTAAAGTGCCAACTTGGTGACAAGACCACCAAAATGGATTGGAGCCTTCCTTGTGCTCCTCTTCACCGCCAGGACACGCTATAGCCAGAACTCCCCCAGTTGCATGGTTGACGCTTCAGGAGTGCGTAAAGGAAGAACAAGTCACTCTCCTGAAACTTGCTCAAAGCAAGATCACTTCGAGCGAAGAATGTCAAGCTCAACATCCTATGCAAGACCCGGACGAACGGGTGCTCAAAATCTGCTACCGCTGCATTGTGGTAGCTCACGGTCTTCCCCGCCGGCACTGTAACTAGCTCGGAGAAGATCTTTGCATAGTCGGTGTGGGAGTCCGGCCTTCGGTGATCATGTGGAGAGTGGATCCAGTTGAAGATTTGATTGAACTGGACCAGTGTGAGATTGTAATTGTTGTTGAAGAGTCGGAAGGACACCCTTCCCTTGATCCATTCCCGGTCCGAAGCTAGCACGTCGTTTGGTACGACGCAGACGTCGAGAGACGCCATGAACTCCGCCACCAGTTCCTTATAGGTGGGCCATTCGCCGAAAAACGGCTGCCCATCTGCATGGTACTGCAGCTCGTCAGGGCGTAGGCTTCTGTTGGTGAGGCGTGCTTGTCCATGAAGCACATAGGCCAGGTTGGCCTCAAATCCCAACTCCTGGATCATGCCCCAGTCCACATACCGGGTTGGCTTGAACTTTCGCTTCATTATCTCCTCGTAGACCTTCCTCACATCCATGTTGGCATGAATTAGGCGTGGACGAGGGATGGAAGCGGTTGGGGGAGGAACGAACTCCTCGATCTCCATAGGGTGTGCGCTTGAGGACGACGCTCTGGCGGCGTGCACCATGGTTGCGAGAAGATGGGATTAGAAGAAAAGAGCTCGGTGAAGATGGAGAAGAAATTCTCCGCTCGATGAAGATCTCCGCTCGATGGCGCTTCTCTTCAGTCTTGGAGGGCTCGGGGGAGTGCTCGGCGTAAAGGAGGATACTTGCTCTGAAGGTGTGACGTCAAATGACGTTGCAAGTCCCCTTAAAATAGGCTTGATCGGCGCCCCTGTTGACCCGTCGATACCATCGACGCGGGTCGATGGTATCGACACATCTCGCGGGTATCCGCCTCCCTCGCGAGTATCGACGGCTGATGTTTTCTGGATCGAGAAACCCGGATTGCTGACGGGTCGATACCATCGACGGAAGTCGATGGTATCGACACAGCACACGGATCGCTGACGGGTCGATACCATTGACGGAAGTCGATGGTATCGACACAGCACCCGGATCGCTGACATGGCTGTTGCGATCGTCGTCGATGTCTGTGTGCGGATCGGTGACATGTCCGTCGATACCATCGACGGGGGTCGATGGTATCAACTTGCTTTTATTGCAACACCGTCGTTTTGTTGCATTCAACCTGTGATGATGTCGATACCATCGACGAGGCCGTCGATGGTATCGAGTTGACTGAGCAAAATTCATCTGAACTTCTCCAGAGATCTCGATGGTATCGACTGGTGTGTCGATACCATCGACACTTTTATTGCGACCTGTCT
The DNA here is from genome assembly GCA_963693085.1 of Alisma plantago-aquatica. Classification (NCBI taxonomy): domain Eukaryota; kingdom Viridiplantae; phylum Streptophyta; class Magnoliopsida; order Alismatales; family Alismataceae; genus Alisma; species Alisma plantago-aquatica. Next base: position 1,081,875,828 of record OY856410.1, on the reverse strand, counting down.
GTGACCATGTCGATACCATCGACGGGGGTGTCGATAGTATCGACGCAGTGCGATTTTTGCTGGTGTCAAACTGAATCCATGTCGATACCATCGACCAGTGTGTCGATGGTATCGACCCTGCCTGTGCCTGCACATTAAACAAACTGATCAAGGTATCTTCTTTAAACTAAAATTTAAACAAAATAAAAGCAATCTATGACTCGAATTACACTATCCTAATGTATCAATGGTTGGGTTGCCTCCCAACAAGCACCCTTCTTTAACGTCTTAGGCTAGACGTATGACAGTCATCATCTTTTCACCTTGGGGACTGCACTTAGAGGATCATGCGGTAATTTGAATTCAACACGATCTCCTCCAATGCCCAAAGACAAAGTACCTCTCCCTAAGGCAGTCACGACATCTGCCGTTGCTTGAAACGGTCTTCCTAGGAGAATTTCACAGCTCTGGAGTGGTGGCATATCCATGACAACAAAATCCACCGGAAATATGAATCTGTCCACTTTGACTAGAACATCTTCACATACTCCATAGGGTCTCACAGTAGACCCATCCACCAATTCAATTGTTGCAGCCAACTTCTTTATCTCTTTTAACCCCAGCTTTTGAAATGTAGCCAAAGGCATGAGATTTATACTAGCGCCGGAATCACATTGCGCTTTAGAAACATGTTGACCACCTATTGAACACGGTATGTAAAAACCTCTTGGGTCCTTTCTCTTCTTTGGTGAACTCCCATGAATCATAGAGCTCACTGTCTCATTCATCCAATAAATTTCATCGTCTTTTATGCGCCTCTTCTTATTGATGATTTCTTTAATGAACCTCCCATAGGCGGGTACTTTCTCGATCATCTCCACTAACGGAACGTTGATGTGGAGTTTTCGGAATATCTCCAGGAATTTTTTAAAGTGACGATGCTCTTTCTTTGACTTAGGATTAACCACATTTGAAACATCTGCTGCCTCAACACGCCTATGAGGTGGCACATAAGATCTTTTCGGGGGTACCTCCCCTAAGCTTGCTTCAATTACTCCCTCCGGCGTGGGCTTTGGCGAGACATCCTCAATAGTAGCAGCTTGTTGTGGTTCCTCTCTCGCCTTAGATGTCTCCACATGTGCACAAACAACTCGCACTTGTTCTTCCTGCCTAGGTGGAGATACAATATTGACAACTCTTTGTGATTTTCTGAAGAAAGGGTTTCCGCCCGGCAATCCATAGTACGTGCGTGGATATGGTATCGCCGGTGTTGCATGCACATTGAAAGTCATTTTTCTTTCTTCTACAACTTCTTGCACCTGAGATTCCTCCTCAGTGCTTACCACAGACATGTACTTGACCTGATGGTGTGCTTGAGCCACATTTGCATTCTCGGCTGGTTTCTGTTGGTTGGCGTGCTTGATGGCCGCCACTTCACTCGAAATCTGTGCCACGGTGGTCTCTAATGTCCGCATTTGTGCTCCATGGCTTTGCAGCGTCTGCCCAAACTTGGTTAGAATATCACCTTGAGATTGCAATTGTTTTCCAAACATGGCCATCATCTCTTGGTTTTGCTGGACCATTTGAGTTAGTAATTCAGTGTTCTTGTCCTCGGCTTTCCGCTGTGACTTGGCATCCAGATCCTGTCGAAAATTGTTCGGATCCTTCCATGAAAACTTTTTATCTTTCCTCCATGCATAGTCATCGTTTCTATAGCCCTGTTGTTGCATGAATTTCACTTGGGCCTCCCCATCATCAGATGCATCCTCCTTAGTTAGCACCTTCTTGGCTAGAAGATCTAACTTGGCATTCAACTCCCTCACTATTCTGGATTCACCAGCAGCCTTGACATGTTCCACAACCCCTCTATCACCCCATGACTGCTTCCTAGCCATGTTTTTCAGTATCTCCCAACATCTGGTATCGGTGTTATTTAAGAAAAATCCGGAACCAGCCGAGTCCAGGTTGCTTCTATCATGCTCGGAGAGAGAAAAGTAGAAGATCTTCACTTGGGTTTCCTTGTCTAGTCCATGGTGTGGACATCTCCTCAACATGACCTGGAATCGCTCCCAAGTCTCAGAATAAGTTTCACCCACCTGTTGGGTGAAATTGTGAATCTTCCTGATCATATCATTGGTCTTCTCAGGAGGGAAGAACCTCTCGAAGAAAACCTCTACCATGTGATCCCATGATTCAACAAACTCATCGTCGAGGTTATGAAGCCACTCTCTTGCCACTCCAGCCAAGGAACTCGGGAATAGCTTGAGGTAGAGCACATCCTGTGGAAATCGATCTATCTTCACCATATCACAGTTCTCCACAAACTGGCTGATGTGGGCCACTGGGTCTTCATTTTTCAATCCGTGAAATGCGTTTGATTTAACCAGGTTAATCAATGCTGGATCGATCTTGTAGGTTGGAATGTTTAGCCCCTGTTTCTTTATAGGCCCCTTTGATGCCGAGGAAGAAGACGCCTTGATCTTCTCCCATATTGTCTGTGCTTCAGCCATTTCTTCTTCTTGTTCTTTTTCAGATTCAGAATTTATATCACTGTGGTGTTCCTCCTCGTAGTAGTCCTCGTCCTCTGGTCCCGCAGATGGAACCTCAGGTGTGCGATTCACGTAGTCTCGACTACGTGTGTGCACCATGAAAAGTACCTGAAATATGGAAATAGGGGTTCAGTACAATGCTTTGAACGAGTCAACACAATTATAGAGAAATAAAGGAAATTTTGAAATTGTTTTAAAATAAAAAAAATGTGGCCTAGAGTGGCCGCTCTTAGCACTCAAAGTGCCAATAATTCACCGTATCCCCGGCAACGGCGCAAAAAACTTGACGTGTATTTTACTACGCGCTTAAACGCAAGTATACGCGTCGAAGTAATATAGGCCTTGTGAGGCCCGAGTCGAACTCAGGGATACGTGAATTATTGGAGACTTCTACTAACTAATCGCAATCAGCTAGACCGATTAACAAAGTAGGGGTTTTGTTGTTCAAATTAAAAAGAAAATAAAAATCAAACAAGGAAAACAATCGATTAAAGGTTAATTTAATCAATTCAAAGGGATATCTTTAGGATGGCGGTTTCACCGCGGGTCAACATTGTATTAGGTTTCATATAATTCCTCACACTTCTCTCTCTATCCGGGTAGTGGCCTGAAAACAGAATTACCCACTGTCGTGGTGTAATTCACTACTTAGGTTTAGGTTGATTCCACTGTCGTAGTAATCATTCCCCTAAACTAAGCGCATTAAAAACGGTCTCTCAGTTCTCACCATTAATTTTACAACTCCTTTGTCAAGGGTTTTATTGATTAATGTAGAATTCGTCTCTTTTCAACCGTTAATCCTTTTGTCGAAGTGATTAAGGGTGTTAAATTATTATTATGGTGATCAAGCATAACAATAGAAATGGAGAAAACGAATCTATACCACGGATTTGAGAGAAAAATATGCATTATTGATATAAAAATGTCATACAATGCATTCCCGGGCTACTCCCGGTCCTAAAGATTGAGGGTTTTAGCCTCTCATGTTCATCTCACACGAATACATGATAGAAATTGGGGAATTCATAAGAAAAACGGGAAATAAATGGGAAAACCCCTGAACGGAGAAGAACCGGTGGATCCTTGGCGTAGAACACGAGCTTTCCCCGCCTGTCGATGGTGGAAATCGTCTTCGGCAGCGTCCGAATCACCCAGGATGAGCTTCTCGGCCTCCGTTCTCCTTTTTCTCCTCCTTGGCACTCGTGCAATCCAAAAAAATGAGATCCCTCGAACGTGGGCGTCCGTCATTAGGTATAAGTCCCTAATTAGGTCGTCAAATAACAACAGCCGTCCGATCGAGATCAAAATAGATCCAACGCATATCTGCCGGCGTCGATACCATCGACGCGAGTCGATGGTATCGACGCAGCGGATTAGCGGCAGCTTTCCTTTCTTTTATTCTGAGCGCCTGTGGTGATCTCGATACCATCGACTGGGGTGTCGATGGTATCGACTCCTGTAGCGTCAGTTTTGTCTTCTAGAAACGCTGTAGCTCTCCTTGCGTCGATGGCATCGACTTTGGTCGATGGTATCGACTGCATCTTCGCCAGCAACATGAAGTGATCTCGATGCCATCGACTTAGGTGTCGATGGTATCGACTCTGTATTGCTCTTCTCGGCTGACAACCTGTGGCTTGGTCGATGGTATCGACTTCCGTCGATGGTATCGACGGAAGCAGATACTTGTTTTTCCTGAAATTTCACAACAAGACCAAGTAAATCCACACAATTTATAATAAGATGATAAATGATGCTAAAAAATAGTAAAACAAAGGGGATTTGATATAATATGATGGCAAAGACCAAATTAAGTGAATTATGCAATATTATCCATGAAAATGAGTAATTAGAGCACAAAACACATATGAAAAAGGTCTATAAATGCGACTCAAACTCATCACATCATTTGGCTTTAGTCAAAATGAAGATGAACCCTGTGTTTACAAAAGGGTTAGTGGGAGCACAATCATATTTCTCATATTGTATGTGGATGACATACTATTGATGGGAAATGACATTCCTACTCTTCAGACAATAAAAGGTTGGCTAGGGAAGACCTTCTCTATGAAGGATTTAGGTGAAGCATCCTATATACTAGGGATCAACATCTATAGAGATAGATCTAGAAGGCTTCTAGGCCTAAGCCAGAGCACATACATTGACAAGGTGCTAAAGAGGTTTAGCATGGAGGGTTCTAAGAGAGGTAACTTGCCCATGTCCCATGGGGTTACGATATCTAAATCCCAATGTCCTAGTTCATGTGATGAACAGGCACACATGAGTAAGATTCCATATGCATCAGCAATTGGATCTATCATGTACGTGATGTTATGTACTCGTCCTGATGTGTCGTATGCTTTGAGCATGACGAGCCGGTATCAGTCAGATCTAGGAGAATGTCACTGGACAGCCGTAAAGAACATCCTAAAGTACTTGAGAAGGACTAAGGATCAATTCTTGGTAAACGGTGGTGAGGAAGAGCTCGTGGTAAAGGGTTACACCGATGCTAGCTTCCAAACTGACAAAGATGACTACAGATCACAATCTGGATTTGTGTTTTGCCTGAACAACGGAGTTGTGAGCTGGAAGAGTTCCAAGTAAGAGACGGTTGCAGATTCTACAACAGAGGCCGAATATATTGTCGCATCTAATGCTGTAAAGGAAGCTGTGTGGATCAAGAAGTTCATTTTTGAACTTGGAGTGGTTCCAAGCGTTGGTGATGCAATTGAGTTGTTTTGCGACAACAATGGAGCAATTGCACAGGCTAAAGAACCAAGATCGCACCAACATTACAAACATATTCTACGGCGGTTCCATCTCATACGAGAGATCGTACAACGAGGAGATGTGAACATTTGCAGAGTACCTATAGAAAGCAATGTGGCTGACCTGTTCACAAAAGCACTTTCACAGCAGAAACATGACGGACATGTTCGATCACTTGGATTGAGATTCATGAGTGATTGGGTATAAGTGCAAGTGGGAATCTGTTGGTATGTATGCCTATAGAGACTATCATTCGATGATTGTAATGGGATACTATGTAAATGATTTGTAATACTACATTGATCATATCAATAAAGGCAAGTTTTCAATCTATATGTTTGTGTTTTATATTGTGAGATGACCATAAAACTTATAGATGTCTATAGAATGATATACTCAATGACATATGTCTTCGGGTTGATGACCTGAACATTGAGATCATATGTATGCTAAGAGTATGTATTCTTGTTTTGTCCCTAATCGGTTGTTATTGTGGAAATATCCATAAACATCAATAACACATAAGATTAGAATGTATGTTGGTTGATGGAAGAATCTCATTATCCATGATATGGAGATATCAAACCAAATACATAGATACTTGTTAGAGAACAGTGTATCGGATAGACCCACCTTGAGAGTGACACATGGATACCATGATTGGTAGTTAGAGTCACATCTCATAATGATGGTGGTGATTGTGGTTCTTAGACCTGAAGTCACTACACTTATCACATGTTGTTCGGTGTACTTTGACATCATCCACCGTGGTCCTGAATATGGATTGCCATAAAGATGGTGCTTGGGTGCACTGTGACACATGGGGATGACTGTGAGTGATGTAGATGGAATTTGTCCTTCCTACGGGAGTTTGATATTCCGACCACTTGATAAGCGAGACTGAGAAATGCATGGCCATGCTGATGTGAGTCAATATGTGATATTGAGCTTACATATATCTCAGACAGTCTGCTCTAGTTCAAGGAACATGGATTGAACATTGAAAAGGATAACAATTCCATGACTCGAGTTCAATCCGGATATCAACGACAAAGGAACTGTACAATCACTGTAACACCAGTCATGAATGATAGGTTAAGTTGTTCTCCAACTTCTCCAATTACTTGGGTAGCAATAAAGTCTTGCTAGATACCAATCATTGCTTGTGAAATCATAATATGATTATGGATATCACTGCCAACGTAATTTGGAGCCTACCGGGTCACACGCATAGGATGTGTTGGAACATGAGTATAATTGTGGATTTGATTGGAATTGCTCTGAATCACATTGATTACTAAAATGTTTATGTAATGGATTAGAATAATATTGGAGTGACTGGCTCTAAGTGCAAGTGGGAGTCTGTTGGTATATGTATTCCCGTAGAGCCATCCCAAGCGATTGCATGGAGTCGGATATTAATTAATCAATTAATGCAATTATTTGGTTAATTAATGAATTCTGGAATATTCTAATTAATCCACGAGCGTTTTAATTAACACAATGTTTCTGTTTACCGATGGGTTTAGGAAACCCTATTTCCCTTTGTATCCTGTTTAAAGGAGGATTGACGGCCGATATCTATATAAGATAGATAGAGGCTTTTTAGTTTACGCTCATGCACGTAAACCCTAGCCGTCATCGTCCTTAGGAGAGAAACACGCCGCTAGCACGCCGCCGCAGAGATACGACTCCTTCCCACCGGATTGGGAAGCGCGGCGTGGAGTTCCGTCCATCCGCGTGGACGAAGTAGAGACGCAGACACATTGACGCCTGTGTTCGGAGGACATCGACGACCACCTGTGTGCGCTACGAGCAGCGTACATCACTGCTGCAAAGGAGCGCCACCGGATCAACCTGCGACAGCAAACGGGAGAGAAGTTCCATCCATGTAGGTCAGCAGTGTTGCACCGTCGTGCAACAGGACATCGCCGAACTTGCTCCGCGATAAGGTATATCCCGCAAACACTCTTTCCAAATATGCTGTTGTCGACGAGATCCTATTTCGGGTTGCGTGGATTTTATTGCTTCCGCCGTGCATGTTTTCTCCACAAAACCCAACAGTTTCTATAACATCTCTAAGGTGATTTATATAACTTTCTCCATTACTATTTCTTACTTTCCCTTGCATGTACATGATCTTGCCCTAAAATGTTGTTCCAAGTAGAAAGATGATGTCCTTACCTAGGGTTTGTGTTGAATGATGAATCTTGAGTAGTTATCCTCTTAGATGAACCTAAAATCTTGTGCATGATTTTCTTGATGGAAGAGGTCATCCTAGACTTTGTTTGCATGCTGAAAATGATGTCTTGTGCTCTTGCAAAAGATGATTTATTTCTAGGGTTTCAAGCTAATTTTATTCATTGTATTTGAACCTGATGGTTTGGTTTTGGTTTAGTTTTGCTTAACCTTCTAGTGCTAACTGATGGCCTTGACTTAGTGACAATCTTGGACTTTATGTGATCACCAATATTTTGAACCCATTATAGTCACTAATGTTTTTGGACTCATGATAGTCGCCAAGATTTCTCTTATGTAATCGATGAGATCTTGATGTTATATGGTCACCATGTTGGCTAAATGGACATCTATAAATCCCTTTGTTTTGATTATGACAAACATTTCATTCTTATTGATCTAACGAGCTACTTGAGTGTGCAGGATTAAGGTGGATGCCAAAGCAACTAGGGAAATCCATATGCTTACATATTTACGTTTTCATGCAATGTAATCGCTTTATAAAAACTTGTACAAATATATAATGTACAAGTACTTAGATTGCATGTAAATCAAGCGTTAGATCTTCCCTAGCTAAACATCACATTTAGATAAGTCATCCCCTTCGAATAGGATCACATATGCACACTCATACATATAATTAGTGCCTAAATTGCAACATTGAAACATGATCAATCTCGGTCGACAAAATCCTCGACCGAGACACTCTCGGTCGACAATCTTCTCGACCGAGAAAGATCCAAAGTAGCCGTTAGACACAACAGACAAGTTAGTTGGCAGTTAGAGAAAGACGTTGCAAATCACTTGTTCCAGAGTGCCTGTCGGTCGACAAAAGTTCGACCGAGTAGGTGTCTCGGTCGACCATTCCTCGACCGAGATTGTCTCTGACGGCAACTGCAGAATTAATTAATTAGCCGTTGTTAAAGCAACAACTTTGTACCTAACGGCTAGTTAAGCACTTAGAAACCCCTAGAAGTTGTCTAGAACGTCCTTAAGCATCCTTAGGCCATTCCTATAAATAGGACAAGCCATAGGACACTCAAACACACTTGTTTACACTTGAGAACTCTTTGAGCATATTTTGAGCAATCTGTTTGTGAGCAAATTGAGCATTGTGAACATTGGCTACTTCCTTCTTTAGCTCAAAATTCGTGTCCTATAGGCTAGTATCTTCTACCCACTGCAATCACAAGTTCACACACTTGGTTAGGAGATCTATACACTTGATCTAGGCAAATCAAGCCTTGGGCTACAAAGGATAAGTTGTAATTTCCTTTTTCTTTCTTGTTCTCTATTACCGTTTGTACTCTCCTTGCTACTCCTAGGTTGGAGGCTGCTGATTGGAGAGGGTGGAGTTCTTCTTGGCGAAGAAGGTGACTTTGAGCTACTTCAGAAGGCTGGTGCAATGGGAGGTTACTTCTAGAGAGGAAGGCTACTTCAAGGGGGAGCTTGGAGTTACTTCAAGAAGGCTACCTCAAAGTTGGTGCACCTACTTCAAGTGAAGGCTGCTCAAAGGGTGTAAAGGAAAGTATTGTATTTTGTATAAATCCTTAAGAAGGTAATAAAATAAATACTTTCAAAATCCCGATTGGGTAAGCAACCGGGTAGTGGACTGACAACTTTAGTATTTGCTAAAGTTGGAACCACTCTAAACACCTGTCTCCTTCTTCTAATTTTTAATTGTGGTTGTTTGAGTTCAATAAATTGTTAAAATTATTTAAAAACTCTATTCACCCCTCTCTAGTGTTTTTCAATTGGTATCAGAGCAGGCTTCAAGGAACCCTAACAAGGTCTTGAAGAAATGGGGGATGGAGTGCTCAACAACCTTAACCTTGAAGGAACACTTGTTGCTAGGCCTCCAGCGTTCGATGGAACAAACTACCAATATTGGAAGAGAAGGATGCAGTTCTACTTCCAAGGCATCAATTGGGACTTATGGAGAATGGTGTCAACCCCATATGAGCTCCCTCAAACTCAATTTGCAGAATGGGATGCAAATACGGTAAAGCTGGCCCAAATGAATGCAAAAGCTGTAAGCATTTTATATTGTTCTATTTCGGTAGGAGAATTTAATAGAATATCTAATTGTGACACAGCCTATGATATTTGGCATAGACTGTCCATAACCTATGAAGGTACAGTCCAAGTCAAAAATTCCAAAATTAGCATGTTTAAACAAAAATTTGAACACTTTCGTATGGATTCTAATGAATCAATTAGTGAAATGTTTGCAAAATTCTCTACTATTGTTAATGTCTTAAGTGCTCTAGGAAAACCTATCCCTGAAGAAGATCAGGTATCAAAGATCCTTCGTTCACTTCCTCCAAAATATAAGCCAAAGGTGACAGCCATTGAAGAAGCAAACGACCTCACTCGACTGAAAATGGAGCAACTTATTGGCAACTTAGAAGCTCATGAAGCAACCCTAGAAGAGGAAGAAAGAAGAGCACGTGAAATTCAGCAAGGAAAGAAGAAGGATGTGGCTCTAAAAGCTTCAAAGGCTGTCACACAAGAAAGTGAGGAGTCAAGTGAAGAAGAGGGAGAAGAAGCCTTGATAGTAAATGGTAAGAAATACAAAAGATTTAAATCTAACAAAATTTCCAGCTCTTCTTCTACCCCTCCTAGGTGCTTTGAATGTGGGAATAAAGGACATTTCAAAAATGAATGTCCTAAAGCAAAGAAAGGAAAGAAAAGCTCACACAAGAAGAAGGGAGAAAAAGCCTATAAAGCTGCATGGGACGAGTCAAGTGACAGTGAAAGCGGAGAAGAAACCGTGGATTGTCTAATGGTAAGAGAAGATGATGAAAACTCTCTAGAGGTAAGCCTACTTGATCTTTCTAAAGAAGAGTTAGTCACTAGTCTACAAGAAATTCATGATAAGTATGTTGATGTCAAGAATAAACTAAAGAAGGTTATCAAATCAAATGATGAGCAAATTGCTAAATTAGATAATCTTTCTTATGAAAAGAATAACATTGATCTTGAGAATTTGTCTTTAAAAACATCTTTAGATGATTGCACTAGAAAGCTACTTACTTTAGAAACAAATGTTGATCTTCTTTCTAAAGAAAAGACTGACTTGTTAGCTAAACTAAAAGATTTTCAGACTCAACCTATCTTGTGTAACCATCTAGACTATGATAATGTTATAAAAGAAAGAGATTCATTGTTATCTGATTTAGATCAAGCAAGAAATGATCTACACAAGAAAATGAATGATATTGCTCAGCTGCAAAGAGAACTTTATGAGTTAAGAAGAAAAAATATACTTGATAACATTCTAAGCATTGGTACTATTTTCAACGGAAGAAAAGGTTTGGGATATGCTCCAAAGAAAAATCAACCCAAAAGAACTCAAACTATGTTTGTACCAAAAAACACAATGGCTAGAAAGAGAAATGAAGTTGACTCTATTACTTGCCATTTTTGTTTACGCCTTGGACACTATTCCTTTTCATGTCCTTATAAAACTAAGGATTCCGAATTAGTTTGGGTCCCAAAACCTCAAACTTAGTAGAGTCAAATGGAATTTAGTTGAGATATAACCAAACGCTCCATCTTGCTATTTATATTGTCTTATCTCAACTAAACAAAAGATTTCATGCATATTGTAAATTTTCTACATTATTGTACTGAAACAGGAACTTAGTCGATCGAAGTATTGTCGACCGAACCATTAATCGGTCGAAGTATTGTCGACCGACCGAATGTCTGTAACATATCAAAATTTCCAGAAATTATTTCGGTCGAAAATTGGTCAACCGAGCTAAATTTCTGTGTTTCTTTGTTTGTAATACAGTAATCTTCTCGATCGACAAATTTGTCGACCGAGACAGATGTCGGTCGAACAATTGTCGACCGACTGGACTTCTGATTCAGAACTCTTATACAAATCTGTACTTCAATGATTCTAACCATATCAGACCATCACATGGGTACCAAAATCTACATTTTAATGCAGAAATGGGTGGTTGACAGTGGATGTTCCAAACATATGACCGGGAACAAGGATGCATTTCAAACCTTTGAAGAAAAGAAAAGTGGAACAGTCACCTTTGGAGACAATGGTAAGGGCAAAATCGTTGGAATAGGTAATGTTGGTACAAACCTCGAAATAAAAAATGTTCTACTCGTTGATGGTTTGCACCATAATTTGATAAGTGTTAGTCAATTATGTGATAGTGGTTATGATGTGTTATTTAACAAAACTTGCTGCAAGTTATTGATAGAAAACACTACAAATGTTGTTTATGAAGGAAACAGAGTTGGAAATCTTTATATCCTTAAACCTAACTCTATGAAATCAGTAGTGGGAAAATGCTTGCTTGCAAATGAAAATACCTTACAAGTATGGCATAAAAAGCTAGGACATGCTAGTTCACATATTATTAAAAAGTTAGTAAAATATGATCTTGTTCGTTGATTGCCTACTTTATCTTTTGATCAAGTTGAAAACTGTGAACCCTGCACAATGGGAAAGCAAACCAAAACCTCTTTTAAGTCAAAACATGTACTTAGCACCAGTAGATCCTTGGAATTAATTCATATGGATTTATTTGGACCCATGAGGACACAATCTATTGGTGGTAAAAGATATTGTTTTGTTATTGTTGATGATTATAGTAGATACACATGGGTACACTTTATTGCAACTAAAGATGATACTATTCATGTTTTCATATAATTTTGTTCCAAGATTGAAAATCTATTACAAAGCAAAATATGTACCATTAGAAGTGATCATGGTGGGGAATTTGAAAACCATATATTTGAAGAATTTTGTACATCTCAAGGGTACACTCATAATTTTTCTGCTCCACGCACCCCACAACAAAATGGTATAGTCGAACGGAAAAATCGATCACTACAAGAAATGGCTAGAACTATGATGCTCGAACACAATACACCCAAAACCTTTTGGGCTGAAGCTGTAAACACTGCATGCTATGTGTTAAATAGAGTAACCGTTCACTCTCATTTGAAGAAAACTCCATATGAAATAATACATTCTAAGAAACCTAGAGTTGACTATTTTCATACCTTTGGCTCCACATGCTATATTTTAAATACCAAAGATGATAGAGACAAGTTTGACTCAAAATCACACAAAGCATTCTTTTTGGGATATTCCACTTCTAGCAAAGATTTTAGAGTATATAACACTATATCTAGAAAAGTTGAGGAATCTATTCATGTTTCTTTTCATGAAGAATCCAAATCTGAAAATCTAGAAATCATAGATCTCACAAATCAATTCGAAAATTTAAACATACCAAATGATAGTGAGAAAGATAATACAAATAATCACCAAGCTGAACCACAACCTACACCGAGGCTTATTAAAGATCATCCTCAAGAACTAATTATTGGAGATCCTAAAGATAAAGTCAAAACTCGGTCTTCCTTCAAAGATGTTGCAAACATGGCTTTTGTTTCTATCATTGAACCTAAAAAGATATCTGAAGCTCTTAAAGATGATTATTGGATAATAGCCATGCAAGAAGAATTGAATCAATTCACTAAAAATGATGTATGGGATTTAGTTCCTAAACCAAAAGATAAAACCATAATAGGAACTAAATGGGTTTTTAGGAACAAGCTAAATGAGGCAGGAGAAGTAATAAGGAATAAAGCTCGGTTAGTAGCACAAGGATATAATCAACAAGAAGGAATAGATTTCGATGAAACATATGCACCGGTAGCTAGACTTGAAGCTATTAGAATGTTATTAGCTATTGCTGCACATAAAAACATAAAACTCTACCAAATGGATGTAAAAAGTGCATTTCTAAATGGCATTATTCAAGAAGAAGTATATGTTGCCCAACCACCTGGGTTTGAAATACCGGAAAAAGGTGACTATGTTTATAAACTTAAGAAAGCACTTTATGGTTTAAAACAAGCACCTAGGAATTGGTATGAAAGGCTCAAGACATATCTTTTTGATAATGGTTTTTCTATTGGAAATTCAGATTCTACTTTATTTTTCAAAACATATACATCTGATTTCCTAGTTGTGCAAATATATGTTGATGACATTATTTTTGGAGCTTCTAATGATTCATTGTGCACACAATTCAGTGACATTATGCAAAAAGAATTTGAAATGAGCCTCATGGGTGAACTAACCTTCTTTCTTGGTTTTCAAATTAAGCAAACACCTGCCGGAATATTCATAAGCCAAGAAAAATATACGAAAGAACTCTTACAACGTTTTGGGATGGATCAGTGTAAACATGCTACTACTCCTATGGCTACTTCTATTAAGATTGATAAGGATGAAAATGGAGAACCTATTGATGATTCCTTATATAGAGCCATGATTGGTAGTTTGCTTTACTTAACTGCTTCTAGATCGGACATCATGTTTTCCGTTGGTCTTTGTGCTCAATTTCAATCACAACCTATGCACTCTCATTTTCTAGCAGTTAAACGAATTCTTCGTTACCTAGCCGGCACTACTTGCTTTGGTTTATGGTATCCAAAAGGACAATCCTTGGATTTTAAAGCTTATACTGATGCGGATTATGCTGGTTGTCGACTTGATCGCAAGAGTACTAGTGGTGGCTATTTCTTATTAGGGAGAGCTTTAGTATCTTGGTTTAGCAAGAAACAAAATACAGTTGCCCTATCTACAACTGAAGCTGAATATATGGCAGCCGGGTCTTGTTGTGCTCAAGTGCTTTATATGCAACAAGTATTAAACGATTATGGTTTTACTCTTTCATCTACGCCTATTTTTTGTGACAACACGAGCGCTATAAACTTAGCACACAATCCTATTTTACACAGCCGAGCTAAACATATTGAAATCCGTCATCATTTTTTAAGGGATCACATCTCCAAGAATCATGTTTCCCTTCATCATGTTGATACGGAAGATCAATTGGCTGATATTTTTACAAAACCGCTTCCACTAGATCAATTTAACAAAATTAGGAAGCAACTGCTTATTACTCTTTTGGAAGATGTTTTCTTTGATATTTGTGCTACTTAAACAAAAACTCTTATTTGCATCATGATATTTTGGCTTTTAAATGGACATCTTTTTCATTAGATTTGATGGGACATCTAATTAAGGGGGAGTTTTTTTATTTCTAAATGGATATTTTTTTGAAATGACAAAGGGGGAGAAATAAATATAAAAACTTAGAAACACTCAATCAATGAGTTTCATAAATAAACTCTTGGCTTTACATTGAAAGTTGCTATATTCCCTAGTGAATTGGATTTCATGTTCCAAAATTCAAGGGGAATAATAAGCACACATTTTATAACCAAGAGGAAAAGCTACAAAAGGTAATCTAAAGGTATGAAACTCATATGGTTCATATTTCCTTTATTTATATTTTTTGGAAATGTTTGTCATCTTCAAAAAGGGGGAGATTGTTGGCTAAATGGACATCTATAAATCCCTTTGTTTTGATTATGACAAACATTTCATTCTTATTGATCTAACGAGCTACTTGAGTGTGTAGGATTAAGGTGGATGCCAAAGCAACTAGGGAAATCCATATGCTTACATATTTACGTTTTCATGCAATGTAATCGCTTTGTAAAAACTTGTACAAATATATAATGTACAAGTACTTAGATTGCATGTAAATCAAGCGTTAGATCTTCCCTAGATAAACATAACATTTAGATAAGTCATCCCCTTCGAATAGGATCACATATGCACACTCATACATATAATTAGTGCCTGAATTGCAACATTGAAACAGGATCAATCTCGGTCGACAAACTCCTCGACCGAGACACTCTCGGTCGACAATCTTCTCGACCGAGAAAGATCCAAAGTAGCCGTTAGACACAACAGACAAGTTAGTTGGCAGTTAGAGAAAGACGTTGCAAATCACTTGTTCCAGAGTGCCTGTCGGTCGACAAAAGTTTGACCGAGTAGGTGTCTCGGTCGACCATTCCTCGACCGAGATTGTCTCTGACAGCAACTGCAGAATTAATTAATTAGCCGTTGTTAAAGCAACAACTTTGTACCTAACGGCTAGTTAAGCACTTAGAAACCCCTAGAAGTTGTCTAGAACGTCCTTAAGCATCCTTAGGCCATTCCTATAAATAGGACAAGCCATAGGACACTCAAACACACTTGTTTACACTTGAGAACTCTTTGAGCATATTTTGAGCAATCTGTTTGTGAGAAAATTGAGCATTGTGAACATTGGCTACTTCCTTCTTTAGCTCAAAATTCGTGTCCTATAGGCTAGTATCTCCTACCCACTGCAATCACAAGTTCACACACTTGGTTAGGAGATCTATACGCTTGATCTAGGCAAATAAAGCCTTGGGCTACAAAGGATAAGTTGTAATTTCCTTTTTCTTTCTTGTTCTCTATTACCGTTTGTACTCTCCTTGCTACTCCTAGGTTGGAGGCTGCTGATTGGAGAGGGTGGAGTTCTTCTTGGCGAAGAAGGTGACTTTGAGCTACTTCAAAAGGCTGGTGCAACGGGAGGTTACTTCTAGAGAGGAAGGCTACTTCAAGGGGGAGCTTGGAGTTACTTCAAGAAGGCTACCTCAAAGTTGGTGCACCTACTTCAAGTGAAGGCTGCTCAAAGGGTGTAAAGGAAAGTATTGTATTTTGTATAAATCCTTAAGAAGGTAATAAAATAAATACTTTCAAAATCCCGGTTGGGTAAGCAACCGGGTAGTGGACTGACAACTTTAGTATTTGCTAAAGTTGGAACCACTCTAAACACCTGTCTCCTTCTTCTAATTTTTAATTGTGGTTGTTTGAGTTCAATAAATTGTTAAAATTATTTAAAAACTCTATTCACCCCCCCTCTAGTGTTTTTCACACCAATGTTTAAATTTCCTTGACTAGTCTCTAAGACATTGACACCATGAATGGTTGCCAAGAATTGGATGGTCGCTATGTTTGGTAACCCTAGTGGTTGCCAAGGTGACCTTACCCTAGCAGTCATTAATGTCCTTGACCATTAGTGGTCGATGTAGGTTTTGAAATTGATGGTCTCCAAGTTCTGAATTCATAACCAGTCACCAAGTTTTGTGTCTGTTGATGGTCGTTGAAAACCCCAACCCTAGTGGTCGATGAGGTTTTCTGACCTAGGTGTTTGCCATGGATCTCCAATCCTAGAGGTTGCCAAGGACCTCTAACTATAGTGGTCGATGTAGTTCTAGTTCATGTTGGTCACCATGTTCTTGAACCTAGTGGTCGCCAAGGCACCAAACCCTAGCAATATCTAAGGTGCCTCTAGAATATATCGCCTCTATGTTTTCCTATCCTTGCGGTCAATAGAATTCCTTGCTCTATGGTCAATGGTGATGTTTGACCTAAATGATTTCATGATTTATGGAGATGATAAGAATTAGTGTTTACCTTTAATTTTTGTTTTGAAAACCTTATTGACTTACCTTGTTGAACTTAACCCTAATACAAATAAGTGATGATAATACATATCTTCTTGCTAACTAGCGTCATCATGGATTACTCTCTCGCTCTCTATGTTACTGTAATCCTAATTTGCTATCATATGGACATCGTAGATCTTTAATGTAAAGTTGTATCAAACCTATGTGTTTCATGTATGGTGATGGCATGTTGAGCCTTGATGAGGCATGGGAAGATAATGATGTTCTTACAGGGAATGATGTGATGGTATTAATAACATTTGGGCATGGTTGAGCCATTAGTGAGGTGTTATCCTTGATGTACGTGCTTTGAGTCATTTTACAAGCCTCTTTTATATTCCTTTTGTGCACTTGTTAGTCAATTAATTGATCATATTTGAATAAATCATTATAATTGTCTTGTATATTCTGTTTGCATCAAAGTGTGCTCATTTTATCATATTTATATTATTTTATACATTCCTCAGTGTCATACATGATTTTTATGGATTTTCAAGATTCTCCATGTATATGAGGAGTCGGTGCCACTGAGATAGCATCAGGGGTCAGACTATAGAAGACCAGAAGAGTCGGTACCAATGAACACAAAGTCAGTGCCACCAAGATTGGCTCAGAGAGGTAGAGCAAATTATGCGCACCAGCTCAGTCCCACCAACTTCCATGTCGATGGCACTAACTTTGCCATAGCAAGATCAAGCCCCGATGCAGTCAGTGCCATCGACACCCCTATCTAATTTGATTGTCCTGATCTGATGGTCCACTTTATGTGGTACTGTAAGTTGACCTAAGAATAAAAAGAGGACAACCAGACTTAAGGGGAACATCATGTTGCACTGCACGACATCCAAAGTGGAGAGGGAGAGAAGCACGGAGCCAAAGAACATCAACCGGGAGATCCAAGCACCTACGATGTATGATCTTGCTATCGGAAGATAGGAGAATGTGCATTTATCGAGGAGGATCATCCGGAACACCTTCTCTCCAGGGGTTACATGAACTTCCTTCATGTTTCCCACATTTTTCTTCTCTCTCTCTATGTATTCACAACTGAAAACCATGTAGGGCTAAACCCCTCCTTTCCTTAGGACCCGGGAGTAGCATGGGGAATCCTTGAATTGACTTTTTATATGATTTAGTATAACTTTATCTTTATTCCTATATATATAATTGTGGAATTGAATGACCTATCTATGATTGATCACCATCGGTAGGATTATAGACTGATAATTACTCTGGAAGGAAGATTAAAAGTTAGAAACCCATAACCTATACACTTTCCTACGCGTTCTTTGGAAAAGGTAATGTACGATTAGTGGAAAGAAACCCAGAGTTTTTGATAATGCACCTAGACTAAGAGATGAATTACTACAAATGTGGAATTGGCTTAGATCTAGGTAGTGAATTGCTCTATGGAAGGGGACAATTATGACTACAAGCTTTATATCTAGGGTAGGAGTAAAATTTATATGAATTCATTAAAAATAAGATATAACGAGACCCTGTGGTGAAATTGGTAATCCAAAGGAATTCATTTCATTCGAATAAACCATTTTTAATTTTCTTTTATGTTGTTCAAACTCAAATCCAACTTTTTAATTGGCTTAGCTGATCAAACCATAGTTAGTAGTAGTCACTGAGACAACATCTCCCTCAGTTCAACTCGGGCCTCACATAGGCCTATATTACTCGACGTGCACACTTGCGTTTATACCCATGATTTTAGCGTGTCAAGTGTTTGGCACCATTGTCGGGGAGACGGTGATGTTTTAGCACTACGAATGCTGTATTTGGCCACTCTAGGCCACTTTTTATTTTGTGCAACTTTATTTTAATCATATTTTTTTTACTACATATTCATATACCAAATTTTCTCTAAATAGTACAGTGACTAACACATTTTAATTTTTCAGGTACTAGTGCATGGTGACAATACGAATCATAGACTACGGAGGAGCTACACCTGAGGTCCCAGTCACTGTCGAGCTTCTAGTTCAAACAACTATACCAGAAATCATACCATTGACACCCAGGCAACAAGCAATGGGGGACAGTAATCCAGGAGTAGAGAGGACAATATGGGAGAAAATAAAGGCATCTTCTTCAGCTGCACAAACATGGTCTATGAAAAAGTAGAATGTGAATGTAGCTCAATACAAGATTGATTCAGGTCTAATTGCACTCATCAAATCACAAGAATTTTATGGGAACAATCATGAGGACCCAGTGGCACATATCAACAATTTTGTGGAGATTAGTGATATGGTGAAAGTAGATAGGTTTCCACAGACAGCCATTTATCTGAAACTGTTCCCATCATCATTGGCAGATAAGGCAAAAGAATGGATGCACAATCTTCCGAAAGAGTCGATTGAGACTTGGGATCAAATGGTAGAGGCTTTCATTGAAAGATACTTTCCCCCAGAAAAGACAAATGGGCTGATTAGAAACATCCATAATTTCAAGCAACATGTAGCTGAATCTTATTATGAAGCTTGGGAGTATTTTTAGATCATGCTCAGGTAGGTCCCACACCATGAGATAGATCTGGAGAACTAAGTAAAGATGTTCTACTTTGGACTCCGCAAAAGTGAATGGACCACCTTGGATAGTGCATGCTCGGGGCTCTTTCTCAACAACCTACCCTCAACGTGTCAGGACATTTTAAAAAATATGGTGAAGAATCAGGCATGGGTGAATGAGAGAGACAATCCAGAGCAACAAAAACATAGGGGGATTCTAAAGTTATCACCTCTTTGAATGAGAAGTTAGAACTTGATAGCAAAGAATCTTCTAGAGAAGGATAATAATTCATCAGATGAAGAAGGACAAGTGAAGTATATGCAGCAACAAGGCTATAAGAATAATGATTATGCATGGAGAAAGGATCCCAAGTTCTCTTTGAAAGATCTAATCAACTTCCTATAGGATCCTGATAAAAAAAACCAACACAAGAATAATCAGCAGCAATGACCCACAACAGAGGAGAGCACGAATGAAATTCTCAACTGGATAGTGAAGCAAAATGAGCAATTGATAAACAACTTCCAACATGATCTCCACAACCAAGGGACCTAGATGAAGAGTTTTGAGACAACTTTATCTCAGCTAGTAGCAGACATGGCAGCTTTGAAAAGGCCTACGCAACAAGGTTTTCTAGGAAACACTAACACTCCAACAGGAAACTAGTAGGTCAAGTCCATACTGCTGAGAAGTGGGAAGAATACGTTGACTCCAAAGACTGTGGAGACTGAGGTGACCAAGCCCACTGACAGTGGTTACTCAGTGGCAGAGCCGGGACAAGTAGAAATCGAGACAGGCAATACATGGGAAGAGAAAAATTAAGAATCTGAGGTGGAAAAGAGGACATCATATGTGCCGCCGCATCAGAGGACACAGACAATACCAGTTCCATATCCTAACAACTTGAAGGCAACAAAGATGGATCAACAATTCAAGAAGTGTCTAGATAGCTTTAGGAAGCTTTCTGTGAACATACCCTTGATTGAGGCAATTGAACAAATACTGTGGCAACACATCCCATTATCACACAGATAACGAGGTGTTACGCGAAAACGTGCGGAAAACACCATAACCACAGATTATCAAAACACGGGTTAATTAAAACCGATTGCGGAAAACTGATAAACTGTGAAACTATTACTTTCCAGTCCTCATCCTGCACAGAAACATGTCATATAAATATGTACACAAGATCTGACATGTGTCCACAGCTCAGGAACAGCTGTCCATCCATCACATGAGTTCACCACCTGTTCATATATACATAAAGGCCCACATCCGGCCAACAGCAGGATATACAGATATCATCGAACGATCTTCGTGAAACATCGTCAAAACACTGCCAAGGACCTGAGAGTACAAGGATGACTCTAGACTCTACTACAAAACATCCAAAACAGCAACATGTCCATCGCTTGCCTTCTACTGCTCCTCAAGCTGCTCGTCCGCAACACCACAACCACGACCACGTCTACCTCGACCACCTAAAAAGGGGGGGAAACCAGCGGAGTGAGACAATTGAACAATTGTCCCAGCGGGAAACATAGCTCCCCACCGCAACCATAGAACCTCAGCAAGAGAAACTATAACAACAATTATAACATGAGCAGATATATCAGAAGCAGTTATATATATATATATATATAGCAAGATCATTCTTACCGGCAAGCATACCAGCTGTACTAAAACTTATGACCAGATGTCTTTCAAAAGAACATGATTATTAAGATAAGGTATATCAACATGTAACAGGATTATTAGAACAGAATATAATGCCATATAACCTGATTATCAAGATAAGGTAGATTACCACATGACCTGCAAGGTATAACGGAATATTACACAAATAAGGCCTCACCCAATGTTTCGTGTTTGATTTGATCAGTAAATACTAAACGGCTGTATTACATTTTATTATGCCCTGAGGATTTGAACCGTACCGTTCAAATCCAACCTTCGGTTACAAAACCCAAGCCGGTGCCATACAAGGTCAATGGGAGAACCGGACTCCACGACCTCCCACCTCATGGTCAGTACATGTGTACAACACGAGCAGGACCGCAGTCACATGCTGAAGTGGTCTAAGCCACAGGGTTAGCTACATAGGCTACCCATTCTCTAGCCCGCCTTGGTACAAGTCTCAGCGCTAGTAAAACTGAGCCACGGGCCTGATCACCGTGCTCTGAGCCATGAACACATTCATGCTCCATACATCACATATCCTGAGCCATGGGCCTGTTCACCAAGCTCTACACACATATCTGAGTCTGCAACCGAAGTTACACTCTTACCTCCTCATTTTCAGGCTAGGAGCAACCTACACATATTCAACAATATGCGCTTCCAGGTTAACCCGTAGGAAAACCTGTTTCACCATCACCAAGTCCTGACGATGATGGATCTATGGCCAGGGCAAACTACATGATGTATTTCACTGTGATTAATTAGTATCTTTTAGATGGATTGCAAGATTCAACCAAGTTGTATAACATGCAAAGATATAACAGAAAGTAAAGAACATTATATTATGATCTATTCATATCAACCTGATCCATCTTAAGGATCCAACATCACATGTTACCACTTGGCCTCTTGCCAACCATCCAGATCCATCTCAAGGATCACCACACACCATAGGGTCTCAACCCTTCATCATGTACTGTCACTGCCTCTTAAGGCTCACATCATCATCATGGGACCAACACATCACATACATAATCTTATAGAGCAATTATCAAAGTAATGTTACTCATTACATATGTCACATAGCCCTTTCATGGCTAAGTCATCACCTGCAAGGTTAAGGTATGCAATAATTGAAGATTCAACATAAGGAAGATGTTCACTATCATGAACTATCATTCAAGATAATTAAATTACCAATATTACACTTATTTGGTAACCAAGTGTGTTAAGTACATCAATAACAAACTATACTGATGCTTTCTCAAAATCTCAGGATTATACAATCAATCAGGGTATATATAAATCATTTGGGGTATACAGAACCAATACTATTATTAACAAGGTCATTACGATTGCCATCAGCTATTGTCATCTTTATCATGAAGCAACCTTTAATGTAACTGTCACTTAGCATCATTTTTACCAACATTATTATCATTAAACAAACTACTAGAGTAGTTATCATCATCTTCTTTATCATTAACAATTAAGCATAACGGGTCACATCATGCATCTATTACATGAGGGCTTATCATCATATACACTACTACCATTAGCATCCTTATTATTTGCAAGGCAACATATTACATATTGATGATATCACAAACACCACCATCGTTTTATTGGTGCATAGCTAACCATTTCCATCACATGAGGGACCGTCACCAAAGAAACTCATACTCTCACTAAAGCTTCACAACCCTCACATAACACTTATCAAGACCTATCGTCCAACATGGTATCGACAACCACACCAACCCTATCGGACAGCACACTACTAACCCTATCGGTCACCGCACTACTAACCCTATCGGCCAACACACTACTAACCCTATCGGCCAACACAAGAGAGAGGTATCACCCAACATGGCTATAGGCCATAGGGCTATCGGCCATAGGGCTATCGGCCAAAGGGCACATAGCCTATCGTCCAACTCAAAGATATCCATGACGCCCACCACCATTAGACCATGTCGCCCAACATGAGAAAGGGTATTGTCCAACTCCAAGAGCACTAACCAAAACACAAGGGACATCACTATGTCTCCCATCATATCGGCCAACCAAACCCTAGCTCACTCTATCGCCCATTCATGGGCAAGGGTATCGGCCAACTTCAAGGGCTCAACATGTCGTCCACCAAGGTGCCATGTCGGCCACCAAAGAGAGCACCATGTCGCCCAACATGGTCACCATGTCGACCAACACTCAAGCTAGGTCAACCTATCGACCTCCAACTCAAAGAACTCAAACCCTAAAGCATCATATCGGCCACACAAAGAACAAAGGTGTTTCCCAACCCAAGGACACTCATATCGTTCAACTTAGGGGCAAGCGTGTCGCCCAACACACTCACAAGGAAGGGGGGGGTATCGCCCAACCCTAGGTCACCTTCAACCTCCAACTCAAGGAAGCCCCAAACCCTAGAAAACAAGGTACACAAAGGAACCCTAAACCCTAAGGGAGATGTCGGCCACCAAGGTACACTAGCAAGGTACAAAAGCAAGGAGCTAAGCTAAACTACTACATGCATAAGATCAAGCAAGAGGTAAAGGAGTTAGGGTTAGAAGCTATGCAACCCGCCTTAAGCTCCAAGCTCTAAAGCACTCCAGGGTCCAAAGCTATCGTCCACCAAGCTGCTCCAGGAGGGTGTATCGGCCACCACTTCAGCTCCAAGGGAGTGTATCGGCCAACACAAGCAAGATGGAGAGGGATATCGTGCACTCAAGGTGGAAGAGAGACCAAAAGACCAAAGGAGACTAAGGCAAGAAGAAAAACTACCTATATAGGAAGAAGGGGAGGAGAAACCAAGGTACATCCATGCTATGTGTCGCCCACCCAAGGGACACTTGTCCTAGGGTTCCAGCCAACACACTAGCAAGGCATGGGACACTTGTCCAAAACATGCACCAAGGGTCCACCACACCAGACCAAGCATCTTGGGCGACACAGGCAGCAGCTCTGCTGGGCGACACACCAGCCTGCTGGGCGACACAAAGCAGGTCTTGGCCGACACAAGGCTCAAGCAAGCCCAAACAAGGAACTCCAAGGCCCAAACAAGCTCAACTCAGGCCCAAAGGACTCAAACAACAAGCCCAAGCCTTCCTCTCAGCCCTAGAGGAAGCAAAGAGGGGAAAACATCTCAAAAGATGGCAAACTTGCACACAAAACCCTGCACTTGGGTTATTTGCAAGTAGCCCCTCGAACTCTCAACAAAGCTCAACAAAACCCTAATCACCACTTAGGGTGATTAGCAAGCATCAAACCACTAAGGTTAAGCAAAACAAACATGGTAAACCCTAAACGCAGGTCAGGGTCCTTACAGCTATAAACCTCTACAAAAGGATTTCGTCCTCGAAATCCGAAGAGAAAAGCGAGGGATACTTCCTCCTCATCTCTTCCTCAAGCTCCCACGTGGCTTCCTCAACGCCACGGTGATGCCAAAGAACCTTCACAAGAACCAGGTCCTTCCTCTTCAGCTTCTAAACTCTTCTGTCAAGGATCATCATAGGACCCTCTTCATAAGTCACATCTTTGTCAAGCTCAACCTCAACTGGATGTATCACTGTTCCTGTATCCGGATGACTTTTCTTCAGCATACTGACATGGAACACTGGATGTAACCTGTGCAACTCTGGAGGCAATTCTAACTCGTAAGCCACCTTGCCAACACGTGCTAAGACTGGGTAAGGCCCCATATATCTGGGAGCTATCTTACCTTTCCGTCCAAACCTCAGCACACCTTTCCACGAAGAGACTTTAAGATACACCTTGTCTCCCACCTGGAACTCCAAGGGTCGTCGGCGATTGTCTGCATAAGACTTCTGCCTGTCTTGTGCCGCTTTCAACTGTTGTTGTATCACCTTGATCTTTTCTGTAGTTTGCTGTACTAACTCAGGACCCAAAAACTGATATTCACCTGATTCATACCAACACAAAGGAGATCTGCACTTCCTCCCATACAAAGCCTCATAGGGAGCCATGTCAATGCTCCGCTGATAGCTATTGTTGTAGGCAAACTCTATCAAACTGAGATGTACGTCCCAACTGCCTAGGAACTGCAAAACACAAGCACGAAGAAGATCCTCCAAAGTCTGAATAGTCCTCTCAGACTGTCCATCTGTCTGCGGGTGGAAAGCGGTACCGAACTTCAACTGCGTTCCCATCGCCCTGTGCAACTGTTCCCAAAAACGACTTGTAAACTGAGGACCTCTGTCAGAAACTATCGTCGCTGGCACACCATGCAAACGAACTATCTCATCCACATATACTCGAGCGAGTTTTTCAGTTGTATACGTCGTCTTCACAGGTATGAAATGGGCAGACTTCGTCAATCTGTCCACTATCACCCAAATGGAGTCATGATTCCTAGTTGTCCTGGGTAGACCGACTACGAAATCCATGGTTATATGATCCCATTTCCACTGTGGTATAGGCAAAGGTTGCAACGTACCTGCCGGCTTTTGATGCTCAGCCTTGACTTGCTGACACACCGCACACCTAGCCACAAACTCAGCTACATCTTTCTTCAAGCCGGGCCACCAGTACAAGTCCTTCAGACTATGGTACATCTTGGTGACACCTGGATGCATGGCATACATCGATGTGTGTGCTTCCTCGAGCACCAACTTCCTCAGGTTATCAGCATCAGGAACCACCATCCTATTATGATAGCAAACCACTCCATCCTCGGACTCATGGAACCCATCACGCTTTTCGCTGCCAAACTCTGATCTGATTAACTGTACTGTACAATCTGTTTGTTGTGCATCCTTGATCTGTTGTCTCAACGTGGGCTTGATTTGCATCTGTGCTAAAAGTCCAGCTAATGAGGAAACCTCCATCTGTACGTTCATCTGCCGCAAGGAGACTAACATGTCCCGCCTATGGCATGCCAAAGAACTCATTTGTGCCTTCTTGGGAGAAGAAGACTTTCTGCTAAGCGCATTCGCTACCACATTCACCTTACCAGGATGATACTCGATAGTGCAATCATAATCATTGATCAACTCCATCCACCGACGCTGTTGCATGTTCAACTCTTGCTGTGAGAAGATGTACTTCAGATTCTTGTGATCCGTAAAGATCTGACACACTTCCCCATAAAGATAGTGTCTCCAAATCTTTAAGGCATGAACTACTGCTGCCAGCTCCAAATCATGAGTCGGATAGTTCTCCTCATGCTTCTTGAGCTGTCGCGAGGCAAAAGAAACCACATGATCTTCCTGCATCAGCACACAACCCAAACCTTTCTTGGACGCATCACAGAAAACAACATAGCCTTTTCCAGATTCTGGCAAGATCAACACTGGAGCACTGGTTAGCTTTTCCTTCAAACTTTGGAAAGCTTGCTGACATCGATCATTCCAAACAAAAGGTACATCCTTCCAGGTCAACTTTGTCATCGGCAACGCGATCACACTGAAGTCTTTGATAAACCTCCGGTAGTAGCCTGCTAGACCAAGGAAACTATGAACTTCCGTCGGCGTCTTCGGCTGTTCCCAATCCGCAACGGATTCCACTTTCTTCGGATCTACTTTGACTCCTTCAGCAGATATCACATGACCTAAGAAAGTCACTTCATCCAACCAGAACTCACACTTACTAAACTTAGCATACAACTGATGTTGACGAAGGAGAGTCAACGCTTGCCGAAGATGTTGCTCATGCTCTAGCCAGTTCCGACTATAGATCAAGATGTCGTCTATAAAAACTACAACAAACTGATCTAAGAACGGATAAAACACTCTGTTCATCAGGTCCATGAAAGCAGCAGGGGCATTGGTTAATCCAAACGGCATAACCACAAACTCAAAATGACCATACCTCGTCCTAAAGGCTGACTTTGGTATGTCATCCGCATTTATCCTCAACTGATGATATCCAGACCGTAGATCGATCTTCGAAAACACTGTAGCACAATGCAACTGATCGAACAGGTCATCTATCCTCGGCAACGGGTACTTATTCTTGATCGTGACCTTGTTCAACTGTCGGTAGTCTATACACAACCGCATCGAACCATCCTTCTTCTTAACGAACAACACGGGAGCACCCCAAGGTGACGTGCTCGGTCTGATGAAACCTTTCTCCAACAACTCTTGTAACTGCTTCTTCAACTCTAACATCTCTGCTGGAGCCATCCGATAAGGTGTCTGTGCAATCGGCTACGTTCTCGGAACCAGATTGATCTCAAAATCGATCTCTCGGGGTGGAGGAACACCAGGAAACTCCTCGGGAAACACATCTGCAAACTCTCGGACCACTGACACTTCTTCAAGGTTAAGGCCTTTCGCCTTGGTATCCACAAAGGTATCCACCACGTGAGCTAAGAACGCCTCACATCCTTGTCGTAACAACCTATCTGCCACCATAGCTGATACCAGACATGTCGGAAGAATCTTCCTATCTCCTTGGAAGATCCACTTCTCTCCAGCAACATCAAACACCACCTGCTTGGAACCACAGTCCAAGACAACCTTATACTTCTCTAAGGTATCCATCCCAAGGATAACATCGAAACCATGCATATCAAGTGGTATGAGATCCACCTGAATGCTGTGTCCCGAGAAAGACAAGACACAAGATGGACACTCTTCTCGAAGCAAAGAGGAACCATCAAGAGGGGTTTCTAACAACAAGCTATCCTTCTTACAACTAACAGGTAGATGACAATTTTCAAGCATACTATAGGCGATAAAAGAGTGTGTATCACCCGGGTCAACCAGAACAGATATAAAGCAAGAAGAAGACATATCAGAATGAAATAACTCCATCTGACCTGTCACCACTCGCGGGTTGACTACCGCCTCCGGCTGATTCATGGAATAGAATCGAGCCATTGCTTGCTGTCCACAACCTCTGCTCCCTTGAGCAGACGATCCAGCTTGAGACGCTTGACCGCATCCTCGTCCTCTGCTGCCACTGGGCTGTGGTCTCTCAGACTTCTGGAAACTCTGCCTCAGTTGCTGCGTCACTTCAACATCTCTATTCGGGCAATTGAACTTCCAATGCCCGACTTGTCCACAGAGATGACATGCTCTATTGTCCACTCGTGGCCTAGATGGCCCTGTCACTGCCACCGAAGCTGAACTGTGCGCCTTAGATGGTGAAGAAACATGACCTTTCCCCTTACTCGGAGACCACTGAGATGGTACACCAGAACTTCTTATCACTGACGGTGCTGAAAACCTGGGCTTCTTGAAGCCACCAAACCTTCGTCCTTGAAACTGAGCAGGTCTTTTAAGAGACACCTAGGGGGGGTATCGCCCAACCCTAGGTCACCTTCAACCTCCAACTCAAGGAAGCCCCAAACCCTAGAAAACAAGGTACACAAAGGAACCCTAAACCCTAAGGGAGATGTCGGCCACCGAGGTACACTAGCAAGGTACAAAAGCAAGGAGCTAAGCTAAACTACTACATGCATAAGATCAAGCAAGAGGTAAAGGAGTTAGGGTTAGAAGCTATGCAACCCGCCTTAAGCTCCAAGCTCTAAAGCACTCCAGGGTCCAAAGCTATCGTCCACCAAGCTGCTCCAGGAGGGTGTATCGGCCACCACTTCAGCTCCAAGGGAGTGTATCGGCCAACACAAGCAAGATGGAGAGGGATATCGTGCACTCAAGGTGGAAGAGAGACCAAAAGACCAAAGGAGACTAAGGCAAGAAGAAAAACTGCCTATATAGGAAGAAGGGGAGGAGAAACCAAGGTACATCCATGCTATGTGTCGCCCACCCAAGGGACACTTGTCCTAGGGTTCCAGCCAACACACTAGCAAGGCATGGGACACTTGTCCAAAACATGCACCAAGGGTCCACCACACCAGACCAAGCATCTTGGGTGACACAGGCAGCAGCTCTGCTGGGCGACACACCAACCTGCTGGGCGACACAAAGCAGGTCTTGGCCGACACAAGGCTCAAGCAAGCCCAAACAAGGAACTCCAAGGCCCAAACAAGCTCAACTCAGGCCCAAAGGACTCAAACAACAAGCCCAAGCCTTCCTCTTAGCCCTAGAGGAAGCAAAGAGGGGAAAACATCTCAAAAGATGGCAAACTTGCACACAAAACCCTACACTTGGGTTATTTGCAAGTAGCCCCTCGAACTCTCAACAAAGCTCAACAAAACCCTAATCACCACTTAGGGTGATTAGCAAGCATCAAACCACTAAGGTTAAGTAAAACAAACAGGGTAAACCCTAAACGCAGGTCAGGGTCCTTACAAATACCCTCTTATGGTAAATTTCTGAAGGATATTATTAAAAAGAAGAGGAAGATCCCAGATTCTGAGCTAGTTGTACTAAGAGAGCAAGTCAGTGCCTTCATTTCAGGTATACTACCACAAAAGAGATAGGATCCCGATTGTTTCAACATCACATATTACATCGGGAAGACAAAGTTTGGTGAGGCACTCTGTGATTTATGGGCAAGTATCAACTTGATGCCCTTATCTACCTTTAATAAGCTTGGTCTCAAAACATCCAGGAAGAGCAACATGACGATCCAATTGGCAGACAACTCAGTGGTGACATCGTATGGCATTTGTGAGGATGTACTTGTCAAGGTGGACCGATTTGTTTTTCCTACAGACTTTGTGGTGATGGAGATGCAAGATGAACATGGCAACGAGCTTCTATTAGGAATACCCTTCCAAGCAACAGTTGATATGATATTGGAGATGGGAAGATGCCGTTTGACTATGGGAATTAAAGATGACAGGTTTGAGATAGCCATGCCAGATAATTCCAATTCATCCAAAGCTCGGAAGCAATGCAATATGATGAAGCACATGAATAGAAATATCTCGTTGTTCTTGGGAAAATAATTTTTGGACATGGCACATGTTATGACAAAGGTGAACAAGGGTACACTAGCTGTGGACATCATGGAGAACACTAAGGTGGTCTCACTTGCCAAGGTAGTAGGATATCTGGATGACGAAGATGAGGAATTGGGTTTATTTACTGTGGATGAGGATGCAGAGGATTCCCTACTACAGTTACCTCCACAGCTCCCACTAGAGACATGTACAATGAACTTCATGGATGATTGTGTTTGCGACGGTCATTGGAAGAATGTCCAAGGCTATTGAAGGCTTTGCCATTTCATTACACAAGGCACTTTGAGGACTTGGGACCGCTACCACCACCACTAGTTTCTTCACTCCTGAGGTCGCCCGAGTTGGAGCTCAAGTCATTGCCACCTCATCTAAAGTATGTTTTTCCAGCTACAGAGGAGAAGCTACCAGTCATCATTTCTGCATCACTGAGTGACTCAGAACAAGAAAAATTGATTACTGTGCTAAAGAGCCACCAAGGTGCATTTGGGTGGTCTGTGGATAACATCAAGGGGATTCCCCCCACTTTATGCCAACACAAGATTTGGCTAGAAGAAGGAGCGAAGCCAGACATTCAACCTCATCGTCACTTAAATCGAATCATGACAGAGGTAGTAAAGAAGGAGGTAATCAAGCTACTGTCGGCAGGTATAATCTATGCTATTTCTGATTCCTTGTGGGTTAGTCTGAAATAGGTAGTACCAAAGAAAGGTGAAATCACTATCACTACCAACTCATCTAATGAACAAATAACCATGAGATTAGTGATAGGGTGGCGAGTTTGCATTGATTATCACAGATTGAACACTGCCACACTTAAGGACCATTTTCCATTACCGTTCATTGATCAGATTTTTCCGCGACTCGTCGGTCGCTCGCACTTTTGTTTTCTTGACGGATATTCAAGCTATAATCAGATTTCAATCGAGCCTAAGGACTAGGAGAAGTCTACCTTCACCTACCCTTATGGAACCTTTGCATACCGCCACATGCTATTCGGGTTGTGCAATGCATTCACTACTTTTCAGCGGTGTATGATGGTGATTTTCTTGAATATGGTGGAACAATGTCTCGAGGTTTTCATGGATGATTGTTTGGTTTATGGGACATCTTTTGATTATTGTTTAAAATTTTTGGATAAGGTTTTGTAGAGGTGTGAAGACACACACTTAGTGCTTAATTGGAAAAAATGTCACATGATGGTTAGTGAGGGCATAGTGCTTGGCCACAAGGTGTCTAGCAAGTGATTGGAGGTGGATCCGGTTAAAATAGAAGTGATTTCAAAACTTCCTCCACCAACGTCGATGAAGGCAGTAAGGTGTTTTCTAGGCCATGTCGGGTTTTATCGCCGATTTATTAATGATTTTTCAAAAATTGCCAAGCCATTGTTTGAACTTTTGGAAAAGGACGTTGAATTCAATTTTAATGAGAGATGTTTAAAAGCTTTTCAAATTTTGAAAGAAAAACTCATATCCATACTGATTGTGTAGGCTCCAGATTAGAGCCAACTGTTTAAGCTGATGTGTGATGCATCAGATTATGCTATGGGGGAAGTGTTGGGGAAATGCCTAGACAAAGTTCCTACAGTCATATATTATGCATCTAAAACACGTAATGATGCACAACTTAATTACACCACAACTGAAAAAGATTTATTGGCTCTTGTCTTTGCTTTTGAAATTTATACAATATCTTGTGGGAGCTAAGGTGGTAGTGTGGACGTATCATGCGATAATTAAATATTTGCTGCAAAAGATGGATGCAAAACCAAGATTGATTAGATGGATCCTTTTATTGTAGGAATTTGACATTGAGGTCAAAGACAAGGCAGGGATAGAGAATGTGGTGACTGACCCCCTATCTAGACTGGAGAGGGTTGATGAGAAGGATGTTAATATACCCATTCTACAGACTTTCCATGATGAGCAGTTGTTCACCCTTAAGAAAAAATACCCTTGGTTTGCTAACATTGTGAATTATTTAGCTTGCAAGAAATTACCTACTGATTGGGGGTATCAAGAAAAGAAGTGTTTCTTTCATTCTTTGCGCTATTATTTTTGGGATGATCCTATTTTTTTGAAACAGTGCAAGGATGGAATTTTGAGAAGATGTGTACCTAAATGCGAGTATGAGAGTGTGTTGAAACATTGCCACAAACTACCTACAAATGGACACCATGCCAGTTCTAGGATAGCCGTAATGGTGTTGGAGAGTGGGTTATACTGGCCGACCCTATTTAGAGATGCATATGACTTTGTGCGTAGGTGTGACACATGTCAGCGGTCAGGTAACATATCAAAGTGATATGAGAGGCCATTGAATGTGTTTCAAGAAGTGGAGGTTTTTGTTTTATGGGGCATTAATTTCATGGGACCCTTTGTGTTCTCTAACGTTAACCTCTACACCTTACTGGCTGTAGATTATGTGTCAAAATGGGTGGAAGGGATTCCAACCCACACCAATGATGCAAACATCATATGCAAATTTGTTAAGGATCACATTTTCTACAGATTTGGAGTTCCAAGGATGATTATAAGTGATGGGGGAACTCATTTTACCAATTGGAAATTTGGGGCACTCTTGAACAAATATGGAGTGACACACCGTGTGGGTACGCCCTATCACCAAAAAAGTCAAGGGCAAGTAGAGATTTCCAATTGAGAGATTAAAAAGATTCTTGAGAAGACGGTGCCGTATAGTAGAAAGAATTGGAGTGAATTGTTGGTTGATGTGCTATGGGCCTATAGGACGGCCTATAAAACACCAATAGGAACTACACCCTTTAGGTTAGTCTATGGTCGGATGTGTCATCTCCCTGTGGAGTTAGAACATAAAGCTCATTGGGCATTAAGGAGGCTCAATTTTGATCTTGAAGAAGCCGAAAAGGCAAGGATGCTGGAGTTGAATGAGCTTGATGAAATTAGGATGAATGCCTATGAGAATTCAACATTGTATAAGGAGAGGACTAAGTGAATACATGATCAACATATAGCATGGAGAGTATTTTTCTCGGGAGAGAATGTGTTGCTTTTTAACTCAATGATGAAATTACACCCTGGGAAATTGAGGTCTAGATGGAGTGGACCATTTATCAAAAAGAAGTGTTTCCACATGGAGTGGTTAGAATCAAAGAGGGAGAGAGATCCTTCTTGGTTAATGACCAAAGACTGAAGCACTACTTTGGAGAAGATTTCAATAGGAAGCAACATGAGGTGAAACTTATTGCCTCTAATTAATCTCAACAAAATGGATTTGTCTAGCCTAGGACGTTAAACAAGGGTGCTTGTTGGGAGGCAACCCAACCATTAGGATGTTCATTTCATTCATTTATATTATGTTGGTTTATTAGTACTATGTTTTTCATAAATTTTATGTAAAAATTATACCATGATTTGTTTATTAAGTGTGCAGGCTGTGGTAGAGTCAGTGCCACCGACTTCCATGTTGATGGCACTGAGATCAGGCAATTCGATGGGCACAAGTCGGTGCCACTGACACCCATGTCGATGCCACCGACATGTCTGAAGAAAGTGTAGAAAAATGGGCACGACTAATTGATAAGCCATCGGTACCATTGGCACCCATGTCGGTGGCACTGACTCGGCTAATGCCCAAGCTCGGTGGGTGCTTCAGTGCACCAAATTTCTAGGTTGAAAAAAAAAATCAATCGATCGAGTCAGTACCACCGACAAGATCATCAGTGTCACTGCCATGAGAAAACACAGATCCATGGGCGCCATCATCTATGGCCCATATTCGTCCCAAATGGATGATTGGCAGCACCGATCCCGCCCAAAAGTCGGTGCCACCGACTTGTCAACAATCCACCAAGTGAAGATCATGCACCGATGGCCTTCGATAGACTGAGGGTTTAGATCTGCCCCAGAGTCGGTGCCACTAAATTTGGGCAGTGCTAAGTCTATAAAAGAGAAGTGGTGGATTCATTTTTTCTCACAACTTGAAGAAGCACTACTCCCCCAAGCACCAACGACTACTCTGAGCATCCAGAAGCTTCATCGAGCTCTTCTTATCTCAATCTCCTCCCCCTATCACTTCATCATCATGGCAAGGAGAGGAGGACCCCCTGACAGTCTGATGCCATGACCCCGACTCAACCATCCTTAGATAGAAATGCGGAAGGTGTATGAGGAACTTTCCAAGAGGTCATTCGATCCAACAAGATACGGCGATCGACAGCTATTGGAGGACATGGGCTTCAACAACAATATGGCGATTGTCCTTGAATGACAAGAGTTTGATGGAAGGTCTGTGAATCCTATCTTTGGTGGGTGGCCAACGTACAAGGAAATTGTGATCGTGTTCAATGCGTCTCTCGAGATATGTGTCACCCCCGACCAAGCACACCCGTCAAGAAGTGAATGGAGAGAGGGAAAGGTGGATTTCCACCTTTACAACACCAACTACTCCCTTACTCTTTGCACCTTCAATGACATATATGGGTGGCTACATATGCCTTGCCGCCAACCCGAGAACATCGACTTCGACACAATATGGAAGGACCTAGTTACAGTGCCAGAAGGTTATAAGTTGAACTTCCACCACAGCTCATTGGCAGACCTCGAGAACCCCTTTGTTCGGGTGCTACATCACATGATCACCAACACTCTCTTCACCACGTCAACTCAAGGGCAAGTGAAGGTCCAAGTGCTAGACTTGTATTTTCTCTATCAACTTTTGGAGGGAAGGCCGGTCAACTAGGGAGCTTTCTTCCTCCAACATGTGATCACGGTAAGGTGCAACTTCAGGAGGACACCGCCTATACTTTTTGGGGGACTTATCACCCCGATTTCTCTTCAATTAGGCTTGGATCTTTCTACTCTAGAGCTGTTGTAGTCTAGGCTTCACGTAGACCGCCTCCATTTCAAGCAGGATGGCCTTATCTCTGTCCAAAACAACACCATCTATGCAATCTATTCGGTTGATGACACCTTCTATGAGCATCAACTTCCTGATCCTATCTTCAACATCAGGAAAGTTGAGCACTGTAGATGGCCGGATGTGGAAGATGACAATGGAGAACAAGAAGGAAATGATGCTAAGGAGGAATAGTCAAGCGACGATGTGGAGGAGGTGGAGCCCAACATTCCTATGATACATAGAGTTTCCCCACGGAAGCGTCCACGACGTTATGCTGCCTCAACATATTCTTCCCCACCACCCTCTCAAGAAGGAGAGGACGCTGATTCTATGACGGACATGTATTCTATACTATAGGATATACATACACATCAATAGCAGCAAACCCAATCTCTGGCCAAAATTCAAGATGTGAAGGGTCGGCTATACACCAACCAACATGTGATCTATGAGAACGAACGTCTTCTCTTGGCCAAACAAGAGAACATTCATCAGCACCTGTAAAGGATGGAAAACTACCAGCAGCCATTCTTTGACCACTACTAGAGCCAGGGATACTTTGGAGGCTACCCGATGCCACTGGATATGCCTACATCTGATCTGACCTTCCAGTGGATGTTTCCACCCCAGGACCCCAGCCAGCCACCACCACCACCATTTTAGTCGGGTATCTATGTTCCACCTCTTAATTTGGAATTTTGACTATGAGGTCATAGTCATATTCAAGCGTGGGGGAGGTGCTGGAACAACTTCTATCTTAGTTTTTTTAGCATTTTGTTTGTTTTATTTTGGAAAAATTAGTTAATTTTCTTGTTAGTTTTTCTGCTATGTAGGATCCACAATCTATCTAGTGTAATCTATGGAGAAGTAAATGCATGGTTTCATTTGATAATATCAATATCTGGGTTGGGTGCACGAAAAAAATATGAAAAAAAATTTATGGGAAAATTTTAAAATTGGTTGTGAGCTTATCTTGTGAGTAATCGAGTCACACAACTGAGGAAGTGCTTGGGTTAGTCAGCTCCCGGACATGAGAATATAAATGACCATTTAAATTGTCCAAGAAAAGTGATTGACAAGGATTGTTGAGCCTAAACTGATCAAACACTAATGTGACCTTGAACTAAAATTTAAGAGAGAAACCCATTGATTACCATGTACACAGTTCATTAGAGAGGGACATATGATTTTCTTTGAAGGTTCTATCTCTTAGTCATGTGATCTCATCCACCGCATACTTTCACATCACACTCCACCATAAGAGGATTCAACACGTGTCATTCTTTCTCTTGATTGCATTTGCATGTCATAGTAGATTTTGCATATAGTTGTTTGCTCTTGTGTGCATAAAAAAATGAAAAACATACATGTACAACAGAATTCTGGTGCATGTGTTGTAGTTGCATAACATCTTATTCATGTAGTTGCATATGCAT
Organism: Alisma plantago-aquatica; assembly: GCA_963693085.1. NCBI lineage: Eukaryota > Viridiplantae > Streptophyta > Magnoliopsida > Alismatales > Alismataceae > Alisma > Alisma plantago-aquatica. The sequence continues at coordinate 1,081,839,562 of OY856410.1, read as the reverse complement.
TACATATCATCTTGAAAAGATCATGTTTAGCTTCTTCTCTAATATAAGAAGGTAGTGATTGTGCCCATTCCCTAAAAAAAGTAAAAAAATAAGAGAAGCATTGACATAAATCAAATGTGCAGTGCAATCGGAAGCCTATAGAAATTCTATCATGTTGGAAGGGGGCTTAGAATGAAAAAAAATATCTTGAGTATAATGTCAGAAAGTGATGGAGAAAGGGCATAATTCTACCTGATCATAAGGAAGAATTAGTACATGATGCAATCTTAGATATTTCATCTTATATTGAGATGAAATGGTAGTTGCATGCATCATTCCACCTCAATGATCAGGCATTAGGAGCATTCTATACATCTACATCATCATAGGTTTTTCATGATTTTTGATTGCATGAATGATTTTATGTGCTCATGATTCTTCCGCAGCCATCTATTTCAACTACCCATTGCTCTTATTGGTAGGCCGCTCAGATGATTTTCTCCTCATTCATTACTTTATCAGGAGAACTGCTTCCATGTAGATGGTAGGTAGAGAAAAGAGAAACATAGATAGGAGATCACACTATGCATCAAGTATGAACCGAATGAGTCTATCATATTAACTGCTTTAACTGATTGTGTTTCAATGATTGGGGGACAAACATCTTTGATAGAGGTTTCTGGTCGCCTAGATGGCAGTTAGTGTTCAGTGGTTAGTAAGGGCCGAAAGGAGGACCGAAAGGTGGAGGCGTTTAGATGTACCTTATGCACTTATGTCCTTCAGCCGACTTATCTCAATCAGATCTAAAGGTGTTGTTGCTCAAGGACGAGCAAGGGTTCATCTTAGGGGAGTTTGATGTATGGGTTTTGAGTCATTTTTATAGTCCTATTTTATATTCATTTTGTCCACTTGTTACTCAATTAGTTGATCATATTAGCATAAATCATTATAATTGGCTTGTATATTCTGTTTGCATCAAACTGTGCTCATTTTATCATATTTATATTATTTTATACATTCCTCAGCTTCATACATGCTTTTTATGGATTTTCAGGATTGTCCATGTATAGGAGGAGTTGGTGCCACTGACCATCACATTCGGTGCCCCTGAGATAGCATCAGGGGCCGGACTACCAAAGACCAGAAGAGTTGGTACCACCGACCACAAAGTCGGTGCCACCGAGATCGGCTCAGAGATGCATAGAAAATTATTCATACCAGCTCAGTGCCACTGACTTTCATGTTGATGGAACTGACTTTGCCACAACAAGATCAAACCCTGATGCCATCGATGCCACTAACACCCCTGTTGGTGCCACCGACTTTGCCGAATTTTAGCAATCTAATCTGATCGTCTTGATCTGATGATCCATGTTATGTGGTATCGTAAGTTGACCTAAGACTAAAAGGAGGATAGCCAGACCTAAGGGGAACATCACATTGCATTGCACGACATCCAGAGAGGAGAGTGAGAGAATCACAGAGTCGAAGGACGTCAACCGAGAGATCCGAGCACCTCTGACGGACGATTTTGTTGTCGGAAGACTACAAAACATGCATTTATTGAGGACGACCATCCAAAATACCTTCTCTCCAGGGGTTACATGAACTTCCTTCATATTTCCCACATTTTCTTTTCTCTCTCTATGTATTCGCAACTGAAACCAAGTGGGGCTGAACCCCTCCTTTCCTTAGGACCCGGGAGTAGCCCGGGGAATCTTTGTATTGAATTTGTACATGATTTAGTATAAATTTTTCTTTATTCATGGATATATAATTGTGGAATTGAATGACCTATCTATGTCTGATCACCATCGATAGGATTACAAACTGATAATTACTCTGGAAGGAGGATTAAAGGTCAGACAATCATAATCTATACACTTTCCTACACGTTATTTGGAAAAGGTAATGCACCTAAACTAAGAGATAATTTACTACAGACATGGAATTGGCTCAGATATATGTAGTGAATTGCTCTGTGGAAGCGGGCAATTCTGACTACATGCTTTATATACAGGGTAGGAGTAAAATTTATATTAATTCATTAAAAATAAGATATAACGAGACCCCATGATGAAATCGGTAATCCTAAGGAATTCATTTCATTTGAATCAATTATTTTTAATTTTCTTTTAATTTTCTTTTATGTTGTTCAAACTCAAATCCAACTTTTAATCGTCTTAGCTGGTCGCACCATAGTTAGTAGTAGTCACTGAGACTATGTCTCCATGAGTTTGATTCGGGCCTCAGATAGGCCTATATTACTCGACGTGTACACTTACATTTATATGCACGGTTTTAGGGTGTCAACCCTCTTCATAATATGACAACGATTTGATCATGTGATGGTATGACGATGAGTATGGTCTCAAGAATGACATTGAAGTAATACCATGTGATGATGTGATAAGCATTATAATTCATAAGTTTTATATCTTCTGAAGTTGCAATCTACCCATGTTTTGTAGAGCTCTTTTAGGGTTTGTATGTAACTTCATTGATGCAATTAAAATATACCCAATTGGCATTAACTAATCAAGTGAAACTCTAATCATGTAGTTCCTTGTGCCATAGATCCATTCCAATGTCAGGACTTGCTGGATGTTGAAACGAGCATTCCTAAGGGAAACTCAGAGTGCATATTGTTGAGTATGAACAATGCATGAGGATGTATGTCCTTATCATCTTGATCCCAAGGTTATGGAGGGTAGTTGTGATCATACCTCGACAGGAGAACAATGGTGGTCATATCTCAAGTTTTTTAATATATGATGAGATAGTGGACAACTTCATTTGTACCTCGGATGATAGGGTTTTGTATACCCTATTTACTATTGTTGTGACCTATATACCAAGGCTGGACTGGGATGTTTTATAGCTGGACTATATATATCGCTATGACTGAATCGTACAGACCTAGGGAGGATGATATCTTAGGAGTCTGACTCTCCTAGATCTTGTATGGAACTGATTTTGGCTTAGCAGTGGTCAATTGGAGTTGAGTGGTATACTTCAACTCCTCAAGTCTTAATAAAAGACATAATCAGTCGTGCAGTAAACACGATTCACATTGGTTGATAACACTTGCCTTGTTTCTTATACGATTTACATTGGTTGATAACACTTGCCTTATTTCTTATACTACATACATTGCGGTAAGAGAAATTAATTATTTAGTAGATGATAGTCTTACTTGTTTGTATGCCTATCTATTTCATTGGCTTAGTGTATTTAATATGATCAATTTGCTTAATATGCTTATTTAGTTTAATCTGCTTAATCTATTTAGTAATAATGATACTTGTTGTAATCAATAATCATTGGTTGAGAGTTATATCTCTCACTGGGATGTTGGTGTCACCTTGTAGGAAACCACATATTTTTAGGTGGTCATCAACGATGTGGTCAGAATTATGGTGCTGAAGAAGAGTAGCTTGGAGGGTAGTGGAAGTAGAAGGTTGGTTAGTCTTAATGTGTCCTAGAGTCTCCCTATACTCTCAGGTCCGGGTAGGGGATGTTTTGCAGATGATATGTGTAACAACTCAAGTTTGGCAGTGTTCCTATGTTTGTACATGGCATGTATATGTGGAATGATATTTTTGTATATAGGTTGTAGATGAGTCCATTGGACATATATATAAATGTTTGATATGGTATTTGTTGATATCCAAGTTGTAGTATCTTTATGTAAATGTTTCTCAACATGATGGTGATGTTGAAATTTGTTTTAAATTACCCTCTTTTATGGTTATGTGGATAACTAGTAGTTGATTGCATGTTTTGTTGTGAGTAATCTCATTTAGTGTGATGGGATGTCACACAGTTAGGTTGGTATCTGAGCTTTAGGTTTGCTGAGTCTATAGGGACATAGGACATAGGGTTTGTGTCTATTCTTACGTAATCCAACATATCTGATCATAGCTTATGCTTATGCACATATGTTTGGAGAATGTGAAGAGCATGTGGAGAGTAGTTATGTCGCACTAGGAGGTGGTTGTAGGAGGCTAGCATATGATGGAAAAGTGCCAGTGATGGGGCCAGAACAACCTACGATGCTTCATTTTGATCCTACAGCCATGGCCAATCCTGCCTTTCAGTCCATATTTGCTCATGGTGACGATTACACACATAGCAGAAAGAGTGCCCATACCTCAAACTAGGGAAACCGTCCCTAGTGTGGAATCTTAGGGTTCTGGGAAGACGTTCAAGAAGTTGAGATGTGTCAGAGTGATATATTATGTAGATACATTAGACCTAAAGGATGGCGATATGTGGTTAATAGAGCTTGACAAGGCATTGAAGATCCTCAACATCTCGTAAGAGGACAAGGTGGAGCATGTTGTTTACCTACTGAAGGTTAGTACTAGCCACTAGTGGATCATAGAGGAAGGGAAGGGACCTAAAATTATTGTATGTTGGGAAGAGTTTTTACGGGAGTTCATGAGCCGCTACTTCCTAGAGACGTATGTGGATGAGAATATGACATGTTTTGGGAACTTGTGACAAGGTTCCATGTCCATCAATGAGTACAAGGTCAAGTTTATGGAGATTTTGAGATTCTATCCTCATATGTAAGCCACATAGAAAAAGAGGATCCATAGGTTTGAGAAGGGTTTGAGGTCAGATTGGTCCACAACAACATCAAATAGAGAGAGTTATCTACCTTTATGGAGTTAGTGAGATGGATTGAGAGGTCTACTATTGAGAAGTGCGAAGCCAATGCTAAGAAGAGGCCAGATTAGTTCCAACGACAGTCATATGGTAGCTTTAAGAAACTAAGGTTTTCTTCACCTCAGTCGCAATAGCGATCAACTTTTTCTATGCAAAGATCTGGAGTGTTGTCACAGTGGTCCCCGAGTAAGGGCAGAGGATGTAGTTTTCTTCCAATAAGAGTAGGTAGTGCAATTTCGGTGACAATGATAGGGCTGTCCAGGCCACAATATGATTTGATAACTTGTCACAAGTGTGGACCAGTTGGACATATAAGGTGGACATGCCCTATGAAGAATGAAGAAGTGACAAAATAGTCGAGAGAGAGTCAGCAAGGATCGCAACAACAACAATATAGTAGTGGTGGTGGTAGAGGATGTAGTATGGTGTCATAGGTAGAATCTTCAGGGATAACTGGAAGAGGACGTGGACAACAACATTCCATGTCTATACTCTATGCTATGAGTTAGCCAGATGGAGCGGTCAATCCGCAGGCTGTGATAGGTCAAATGGAACTTTTTCATTCTAACTTATCTGCTTCTTATTTTGTATTTGTATGGGTTGACCCAGGTGGGGCACACACTTTTATTACAAGTGAGGTGATAAGTAGTTCTAATATACTTTTTCATAGTAGATCTGATAGTCATAGAAACCCCTTTAGCTGGTTCTATTGAGTTGCAGGAGGTGTGTCCATCTTGCTTTCATTCCTTTTCAATACATAGAATTCAAGTGGAACTTATGCCACTAGACATGCATGGATTTGATGTGATCCTAGGAATGGATACCTTGGAGAAGTATAAGGTTGCTTTGTAATGTGGTTCCAAGGTGATGACATTCTGTGATGGAGATGTTTCTTTGATCTTCCAAGGAGATAGGAAGATTCTCCCTATGTGCTTAGTGTCATCTATGACAATGGAGAGGTTGATGACATAGGGGTGTGAGGACTTTTTAGCTCATGTTTTAGATACCAAGGTGAGGAGTCCTAGTATCTAGGAGGTGCTGATAGTGTGAGAGTTTGATGATGTCTTTCCTGAAGAGTTTCTTGGTGTTCCCTCTCCTAGACAGATTGATTTTGAGATCAATCTTGTTCTTGGAATACAACCCACATCTCATTCACCTCACAGGATGGCACCAACAAATATGTAGGTGTTGAAGAAATAGTTACAAGAGCTGTAGGAGAAGGGATTCATTAGACTGAGCAATTCCCCTTGGGGTGCTCCCATGTTGTTTGTGAAGAAGAAACACAGTTACAATTGAGAATCAAGACGGATGACATACCTAAGATAGCTTTTATGGCCATGTATGGTCACTATGGGTTTGTGGTTATGCTGTTAGGGTTGACCAATGTACCAACAACTTTTATGGATATGATGAACATGGTGTTCTGACCATATCTAGATCAGTTTGTGGTTGTGTTTATAGCTGATATCTTGATCATGTCAGCAGGATGAGCAATACCTTCTCCAGAAAGAGAAGATGTATGAAGTTGATCAAGGACTACAATTGCACAATAGAATATCGTCTAGGAAAGGTGAATGTAGTGACTGATGTAGTGAACATGAAGTTGTCTTCGTAGTCATTTGCAGATAAGGCACAACTACACTCTGTAACATACTCAGTTTTGGTACTAATTTTAATATTGAGATATTATACTTATTCCTATCAAGTTGAAAACCTCCCTCGCCAAACTTGCATTCATATCTAGCTTCATTGAATTCTCTTGTAATTTGAGCACCACAATTTAATTTGTTTTCATTTTGATTGAATAATGTCATTTGGAACCCACAATTAAGAAAATGAACTCAGTAATAGATTCTTGGTTTTGGACTCACATACAAAGACAATATTGATATTTAGATATCCATATTTGCATTAATTGTGAGAGAAATTTAATTATCCATCTCATAACCTTAACTAGAGGTGATATCATTTTTATTGTATAGATTAATAAATATGATAGTCATTCTTAAATATTTAGACAATGAGATCTATGCTTTAGGAGTTAAAAAAGGAACTAAATAAAAAGGTAGGGTTTCATGATAATTTAGTGACTATATATTATTTTGATTAAGTGTAGGACTCCCGCATGCCCTAGTCTCCTATAACATGGAGTAACAAACTATTACAGAGGAATGCGGAAACATTTCCTTTTCACCCTCCATGACTTCAAATGTAGTACCTAAATCAATCATACTTCTCCTCCAACGGACACGTTCATGAGAAACAAGAAACTCCTCACCACCATTACACCTACATGAGTTACTCCCCTCTTCATCAACCTGAACGGTAGGCAGTTTGAGGAAACTACAACTCGTCATGCCATTTTACGAGGGCTTGCATTCCCTTTTCCTCTGTTGCCCCACTCTCGAAGCCAATATTGACTCCCTGATCCTCGATCACCTACAAAACTGTGGTAACACCATCCTTCAACAGATAACAGTTCATCTCCCCACACACGATGCTTGACTCCTTGCTGCCTCTTCAACCTCACAATGCACCTACGACAGTGTTGGGTAAGGGGATGGTATCCCCACTTCTATCACAAGCGATGTGATCGTGGCCTGGATCTGATGTGTCAACAGCTGCAAATCATCTGTTGTGACGCCACCACCTCCGCCCCCAATCCACATAACACAACTGCTTCCCCTTGTTTTCCCTAGTCTCCATGACCCTCCCTCTAGTCACCTAGACTCACAATCAATCCTGACCTCGCCTCACCCGCAAACAATGACCAGGTTCAATGCTGGAGGCCACCATAGATACTCTGATCTCAATTTCCTCCTCCTCCTCCAGATCGTCAAACTTCAACCTAGTCTTCCCTTATGTTCTAGAGTTGTTAGTTGGCCACAACAGGTGTCCGTACTCCACCATCTCTCCCAATCTGTAGTCTCCCTCACTGCCCTAATTGCAAAACTACAATGGCACCACACATGTGATGCCACAACACCCTGGGCATCATCTATCCTACAACCCTGACTGTTGGAGTTGCATTCTCCAATATCGGCCACCGTCCTCTCACCAACACCACCCACGCCTCAGATCTATAGATGCAATCGTCGCAGTTGAATATTCATACCTCACCAGACACCACCACACCGTCGCCACTCACCTCAAAACCACAACTTGTAACACACAACCATGATCACCACCACCAATCTAAAACAGGTCCATAGGTCTCCTTGTCCCTTCTCAATGATGCAACCTAGAATGATTTGAAGCATTCACATGTTACCATGATCGAAATTGAGGAGAATGAAGAACCCTCCTCCCAGCGCTGCCTCATCATCACAATTAGAGTGGCAAGTTGACTGATGATTGAGGATCATAATAGTTCTAGTCAAATCCCATGAGGCCCTCCTCACGACCAAGTTGTCCTAGAAATCATGTTTATTCCATGACCAACCATCGGCATGATCTACATCCATCCATAATCAGTAGGAAAACGTCAAACAATGGGTTAGTTTTTCCTTCTTTTGTTATTCTGATTGAGATCTAGAAGTATTATACATGGAACCAATAAATTTAAGAAACATGGTTATTCGATAAATAGAAACCTAATCTCATCCTAGTAGTATATATATTCCCTTGGCATATATCTAGGCCTATGTATTGTACGTTAGAATGATAAGACTAATAGATAAGAAATATACAATAATCATATGGTGACATAAATAAATCAAAACCTTAGATAGAAATTAGGGTATAACAATTAGTAATGACAATAAGTATGATTTGCCTAATTTATATCATATTAGTATATATGGAATTATATTAATATGGGTCAAGTGGTGACCTAGTAATTCAATAATCCTTAGTATGTGTACTATACATGTATTTGTACGAGTTAGTGAATAAATATGTATAGTCAACATTCTAGTCTAATCCTTTTCATGAGATTAAATCCTATATGTACGTAGATGTAATTCAAAGTATTTAAAATGCACATGGGCATTATGATCATATTGATACTTATTTAAATAAGTAATATGAATATATTCGCTCTAGGACTAAACTAGAAATAAAAGAATATTCCAATACATACATGTAAATTGGACACTCACAAATATATTTTGAAAAAGATGGTTTAAAAGACAATATTGGATCTAACAAAACTAAAATAAGATCCTTGATAATATGATAGATTATTATGAGTACATGATAATATGATTGTTACTTATATGATTTATACTATGTCCCATACACTTGTATGTTAGATTGATTATATACATAACCCAATCAGAAACCCTATAGGTAAAGGCCATGGGACAATATATCAACTCAAGATGAATTACTAAGCATTATACTTAATAAAGGGTAAAATCATTTTTTTACCTAATAAGAACTTAAGAAGTGATTTCCATGCCAAGAAATATCGAATAAGTTTAGTACATTGTATTTTTCTAGATTCATGATAAATTGCTATCTTGATCCTTGGGTACACTTTGACTTGGAAATGATCGATTTGGAACATGTACTAATTCTCTATTCTTTTATTGAACTATTTGCCCCCCTCTTGAGTTTCATATACAAAAATTTTACAAACTGGTGAACAAATATTGTTGTTAGCCTTTCCCTTTTTGTTGAAGTTCACCACAACTAGATTTTGAATATTGAACATTATCGAGAAACTACAATGTTGTTAGATTTTGATATTGGCACAAAAATTCAAAATATTGGCTAAGAGCTTTGGCTCACTAGTTTCGGCGGGTCACGACCCCCAACCTTGCACAGTGGATAATGGACAATTAGAGGTCCCCAAGTACTGATTACCCCCATAGGTGAAGTGTCACTCTCTCATAGAGGGGAGAACAATAGGCACCTAGACACTAGCAAAGAAAAAATATTAGATTGATTGTGCCAATAGATAAATCTTTGCAGTTTGAATAGTTGGATATCTTGATATTAGTAACACACTTTTTAGACCGACCAAAAAAAATAGTTGGATATCTTGATATTAGTTTTGAGAAAAAGTGTTTCATTTTGAATTATTGTATCTTTTTATAATTAGCATGGTAGCTAGACTATTCTTTTGTTATCCCCATAGTCCACCAAGAAATTTGACCTAGATTAACACAATACCTTGTTATTTTTCAAAATAGCTCAATAATGGATTTAGTACCAACCTAGATGAACTTTATTTTCTCAATGGGGTTCATGTGTGGTTTTGTTCCTTTGGGTACTCATGGGCAGGTGATACAAAGAAGAAATATATGAGACATGCATGAGCTGTCCTTTGTTGAAGATTAGATAGGAACCAATTCTTATTTTCAATCTTGTAACATTATGTTTAAAGCTTCTACTACTCTGATGTAAAAGCATGATTGTAATAAAGAGTGTTTACAATTTTGATATTATTTTGTAAATATTTGATCGTAAAGATCAAGTCTTTACAAAATGGTATCATAGAGATAAAAAATCGACACTCATGCTCGTCTCGTGGAAGTTAGTTAAATAACTAGTATACCTAGAATTTACACAAATGGTTTACAACCAACCCTAGTTTTGGCATCCTTATGTAGCTAAATGAAAATACTAACTTAGATAAAATTAACTTTCATAAAATTTCCTAACCCACCAATTAGTTTAGATGAAACATCACCATATTAGTATATATGAGTTGAAGTGTCAGAAAATGTGAACAACCTAGTAATTGGATGGTGAACAGTCAAACTAGAAGCCCAGACTCAAATTTGTGAACAACATCCTTATCCCTTATACCATAAGTGAAAAATTGAGTCAAGTAGGTTGTATGGTGAATGTTGGTCACAGGTGATTGTGACTTACTCATCACATTGATTTTGGCCATTTCTAATTTTGCATCGAAATGTTTCCTATCGAGAAAATTATTTTATTTATAATAGTATATGTATAAAAAATTATTTTGTGATATTTCATCGATGTTTGCTCGAGCTAAGTCACAATCATAGAGATATTAGCAAACCCTAGAGGAGGGTCAAATGAAACCCTTAAAAACTAGAGTTAGGTACACGGTAAGGTTTAGACCACTTCATTGTAGTTGACATGTCTATTAAGAATCCTAGTTGAATGTTTTTAAGGGGTGGAGAGTATACCTAACTAGATCATGATTGTGTTGATTTAGAGGATGAAATCATTTTAAGGGGTGTAGAGTTGTAACATACTCAATTTTGGTACTAATTTTAATATTGAGCTATTATACATATTCCTGTCAAGTTGAAAACCTCCCTCGCCAAACTTGCGTTCATATCTAGCTTCATTGAATTCTCTTGTAATTTGAGCACCACAATTTAATTTATCCTCATTTTGATCAAAATATGTCATCTGGAACCCACAATTGAGAAATTGAACTCAATAACAGATTCTTGATTTTGGACTCACATACAAAGACAATATTGATCTTTAGATATCCATATTTGAATTAATTGTAAGAGAAATATAATTATCCATCTCATAACCTTAACTAGAGGTGATATTATTTTTATTGTATAGATTAATAGAAATGATAGTCATGCTTTAATTTTTAGAAAAATGAGATCTATACTTTAGGAGTTAAAAAAGGAACTATTTAAAAAGGTTGGATTTCATTATAATTTAGTGACTATCTATTAATTTCATTAAGACTAGGACTCTCGCATGCCCTAGTCTCCTATAACGCGGAGTAACCGGCTATTACAAAGGATTGCGGCAGCGTTTCCTTCTCGCCCTCCATGACTTCAAACATAGTACCTAAATCGATCATACTTATCTTCCAACAGACACGTTCATGAGAAACATTAAACTCGTCGCCACCATTACACCTACAGGAGTTACTCCCTTATTCATCAACCTGAAAGGTAGGCGGTTCGAGGAAACCTACAACTCATCATGACATTTCACGTGAGCTTGCGTTGCCTTCTCTTCTGCTACCCCACTCTCGACACCAATATTGACTCCCTGATCCTCGACCACCTGCAATAATGCGGCAACACCATCCTTAAGCAGGGAACAGTTCATCTCCCCACACGATGCTAAACTCCTCGCTGCCTCTTCAACCTCGCGATGCACCTTCAGAAGTGTTGGGCAAGGGGATGGTCTCCCCCCTTCTGCCACAAGCGATGTGATCGTGGCAGAGATATCTGATGCGTCAACGACCGCCAATCCTCTCTAGCGACACCACCACCTCTGGCCACCAATCCGCGGAACACGACGACCTCCCCTTGTCTTTCCGTAGTCTCCATGACCCTCCCTCTAGTCACCTAGACTCACAATCAATCCTGACCTCACCTCGCCAGCAAACAATGACCAGCTGCGACGCTGGAGGCCGCCACAGATACTTTGAGCCAGATTTCCTCTTCCTCCTCTAGATCGTCAAACTTCAACCAAATTATCCCTTCCGTTCTGGAGTCATGAGTTGGCCACAAAAGGGGTCCGTACTCCATCATCTCTCCTGATCTGCAGTCTTCCTCGCTGCCCTGATGGCAAAACTACAGCGCCACCACACCTATTATGCTACAATACCCTGAGCGTCATCTATCCTGCAACACCGACTGTTGGAGTTGCATCCTCCAATCCCGGCCACCGTCCTCTCGCCAACACCACCCGCACCTCAGATCTGCAGATGCACTCACCGCCGTTGAAGCTTCATACCTCACCAGACACCACCACGCCAGCGCCACTCACCTCAAAGCCACAACCTGCAGCACCTTGCCACGATCACCACCACCAATCTGAAACAGGTCCACCGGTCTCCTTGTCCCTTCTCAATGATCCAAACTTGAAAGATCTAAAGCATTCACATGTTACCATGATCGAAATCAAGGAGGACGAAGAACCCTCCTTCTAGCGCGGCCTCGTCATCACAATTAGAGTGGCAAGTCGGTTGATGATTGAGGATCACAACAGTTCTGGTTAAATCCCGTGAAGCCCTCCTCACGACCAAGTTGTCCTAGAAATCATGTTGATTCCATGACCAACCATCGACATGAACTGCATCCATCCTTAATCAGTAGGAAAGAGTCAAACAATGGGTTAGTTTTTCCTTCTTTTGTTATTCCGATTCAGATCTAGAAGTATTATACATGGAACCAATAAATTTAAGAAACATGGTTATTCGATAAATAGAAACCTAATCTCATCCTAGTAGTATATATATGCCCTTGGCATATAGCTATGCCTGTGTATAGTACGTTAGAATGATAAGACTAATAGATAAGAAATATACAATAATCATATGATGACATAAATAAATCAAACCCTTAGATAGAAATTAGGGTATAACAAATAGTTACGACAACAAGTCCGTTTTGCCTAATTCATATCATATTAATATATATGGAATTTTATTAAATGGGTCAAGTGGTGACCTAGTAATTCAATAGTTCTTAGTATGTGTACTATACGTGTATTTGTATGAGTTAGTGAGTAAATATGTATAGACAACATTCTAGTCTAATCCTTTTCATGAGAATAAATCCCTAGATGTCCATAGATGTAATTGATAGTATTTAAAATGCACATGGGCTATATGATCATATTGATACATACATAAATAAGTAACATGAATATATTCGACTCTAGGATTAAATTAGAAATAAAAGAATATTCCAATACATACATGTAAATTGGACACTCGCAAATATATTTTGAAAAATATGGTTTAAAAGACAATATTGGATCTAACAAAACTAAAATAAGATCCTTGATAATATGAGAGAGGTATTATGAGCACATGATAATATGATTGATACTTATATGATTTATACTATGGTCCCATACACTTGTATGTTCGATCAATTATATACATAACCCAATCAGAAACCCTAGAGGTAAAGGCAATGGGACAATATATCAACTCAAGATGAATTACTAAACATTATACTTAATAAAGGATAAAATAGCAATTTAACCTAATAAGAACTTAAGAAGTGATTTTTAAGCCTAGAAATATCAAATAACTTTAGTGCATTGTCTTTTTCTAGATTCATGATGAATTGCCATCTTGATCTTTGCATACACTTTGACTTGGAAACGCTTGATTTGGAACATGTACTAAATTCTCTGTTCTTTTATTTAACTATTTTCCTCCCTCTTGAGTTTCATATATAAAATTTTTGCAAATTGGTGAACAAATATTGTTGTTAGCCTTTCCCTTTTTGTTGAAGTTCACCATGACTAGATTTTGAATATTTAACATTATTAAGAAAATAAAATATTGTTAGATTTTGATATTGGCACAAAAATTTGAATTATGGGCTAAGAGCTTTGGCTCACTAGTTTTGGCAAATCATGACCCCAACCCTGCACAATGGATAATGGCAATTAGAGGTCTCCCAGTACTAGTTACCCCCATAAGAGAAGTGTCGTTCTCTCATAGAGGGAAGAACACCAGGCATAGGGGTGTAAACGGTGCGGGTACGGTGCGGGTCTGGCCATACCCATACCCATACTCATCTAATTTAACGGGTCCGGTTCCGGTTCTAGACCCGCATAATACAAAACCTGGACCCACACCATACCCGTACCCGCAATAATAGCGGGTATGCGGTGCAGGTATGCGGGTAAGCGGTGCTATAAAACATCATATTGTTTATGTAAGAGAAATGACTACATTGTATATATTTAACACAACAAGATATTGTTATATGTAATAGTTATATTAGACAATGCTGTATTCTATACAATAACATTAATTGAGTAATTGTTTACATATTTGTAGTCATGATCATAACGTTTAATTTATGTAGAAAGTAATGTAAATTAGTAGACATTTTGATTTTAGGTTTACATATGATGTTCATTATTGTAACTAGAATAGTTAATTCTTAATTATATGACTAGTCTCAACCTTATTATGGTTAGAGTAGGATATAATCTCAATAATTATATTAGTTAAACTAGTAAAGTATGATATATATAACATTATTTTAGTAGTTACTTATGTATAGCGGGTACACAGGTCTAGCGGGTCCAGGTCCAAGAATACCCATTATTGGACCCGCTTATATGTGTGTCCAAGGGTATACGGGTCCAAGGGTATACAGGTATAAAAAATTAGACCCGTGACGGGTTTTTTAAGGGTCCGGATTTGCGGGTCCGCGGGTCTACCCGTACCCATTTACAGCCCTAACCAGGCACATAGCCACTGGCGAAGAGAAAATATTAGATTGATTGCGCCAATAGTTAAATCTTTGCATTTTGAATAATTGGATATCTTGATATTAGTTTAGAGAAAAATTGTTCCATTTTGAAGTCTTGATATTGGTATATCTTTATTTTTTCTAGTTGCCTCTTTGAATGATTGTATCTTTTTGTAATTAGCACGGTAGCTAGACTATTCTTTTGTTATCCCCATAGTCCACCAAGCAATCTTACCTAGATTTAATACCATAACTCTTTATTTCTCAAAATATCTCAATAACGGATCTAGTACCAGCCTAGTTGACCTTTATTTTCCCTTAAATGGGGTCCATGTGTGGTTTTGCTCCTTCAGGAACTCATGGGTAGGTAATACAAAGAAGAAATAGAAGAGATGTCTAGGAGCTATCCTCTGTTGAAGATTAGATAGAAACCACTTCTTATTTTCAATCTTGTAATATTATGTTTAAAGATTCCGTGACTCAAATGTAAAAGCATGATTGTAATAAAGATTGTTTATAATTTTGATATAATTTTGTAATTTTTTTATCGTAAAGATCGAGTCTTTACCCACTCCATGGTGTGTCATAAGCAAGATATGCTGATATCAGTTCATTAGATGAATGTGAAGTTGGAAGTTTTACTATTGTTAGGGTTGCTAGAATAGTTGTAGGTGAAGCCTACCTCGATGAGATGCTCGAAAGACTGATGTCATGATATAAGAAATCAAGTCAGAGTTTGGTAGTAGGAATTATGATTGCTTCCATTAGTCAAATAATGGGACCACTTGGTTTCACAATAGGATAGTGGTTCCAGATGCCGAGGCCTGAGGAAGATGGTACTTGAGGAGGCTCATTACTCAATGTACACGATCCATCCTGGCAGTACCAAGATGTACCATAATTTGAAAGGATCTGTACTTATGGTCAGGCCTGAAGCGTGATGTGGAAGAGTTCATTGCTAGATGTCTAATTTGTCAGAAGGTCAAGGTGGAATATCAGAATCATGCTAAGACATTGCAACCTTTTCTGATACCATAGTGGAAATGGGATCGTTTAACCATAGACTTTGTGGTTGGTCTTCCTAGGATAGCCAAAGGGCATGATTCCATTTGGGTGATAGTTCACCATTTGACCAAGTCAGCTCACTTCCTTCTGGTTAAGACAACATATATAATAGAGAAGTTGGCATGTCCATTTGGGTGATAGTTCAACATATATATTGATGAGAATGTCCATTTGCATGGTATTCCAGTAACCATAGTATCTGACATAGGTCCACAATTTATGAGTCATTTTTGGGAATGTCTGCATACAGCTATGGGTACACATCTTAGATTTAGAACAACTTTCCACACATAGGTAGATGGTCAGTTAGAAAGGACCATTTAGGCGTTGGAGGATCTATTGAGAGCATGTGTCTTATAGTTTCTTGGAAGTTGGGATGTGCATTTGAGTTTGATAGAGTTTGCCTACAACAACAAAATATCATAGGAGCATAGATAAGGCACCTTATGAAGCTTTGTACGTGAGATTTTGTCGGTCACCTCTTTGTTGGTATGAGATAGGTGAGTATCAACTTTTGGGTCATGAGTTAGTATAGCAAATTACATAGAAGATCAAAGTGATACAACAACAATTGAAAGTAGCTCATGATAGAAAAAAGTCTTATGTTGATAACCATCACAAATCACTTGAGTTCCAACTTGGAGATTGTGTGTATCTTAAGGTTCCTCCTTGGAAGGGTGTGGTGAGGTTTGGTAAGAAGGGTAAGTTGGCCCTGAGATATATGGGACCAGACCCTATCTCGGCACATGTTAGGAAGGTGGTGTACAAGCTAGAGTTACCTCTAGAGTTGCACATGTTGCATAATTTCTTCGATGTCTCCATGTAGAGGAAGTGTCACCCTGATACAAAGCTAATGTTGCATCCTGTTGAGGTTGAGTTAGTGGAGGACATGTTGCATGTTGAAGGTCCTGTGTTGATCCTGAAAAGAAGGGTAAAGAAACTGAAGAAGAAGGATATAGTTTTAGTTAAGGTTTTGTGGCATCTCCTAGGTGTGGACGAAGCCACGTGGGAGTTAGAGGATGAAATGCGTAGGAAGTACCCATCTTTGTTCACATAGGATTTCGAGGCAAAATCCTTGTTAGGGGTTTATGGTTGCAAGACTCCTGACCTTGATTTTTGGTTAGACATTCTTTCTGATCATAATTTTATGCTTAATACCTTAATCAAACCTTATCATATGATTTGATATCATGTTACAAACTTATGTTTCAAGTTTGGTCAATGTTGATAGTGTTTGAGCATGTTATGCAAATATATGCTTGCTTTGGGTTGTAATGCAATTTATCCATATCTAGGGTTTTTTCTTTCAATTTGTCACATGCTTGTTGTTCGTCACAAGTTTTCACATCATATTTTATATGATTGTACTTTGGGGTGTCTTTTTACATCTTGGTTTGAGTGGTGACATCTTGTGTTGAGATTAGGGTTTGCATGGATGCCCTAACTCATGGTTGACCCTGAATGTTGACCACATAGTGTTGTCTGTTTCCAAGGATGTGGCTCTAGGGTTGGTAGTTGCCAAAGTTTCTTGTGAGAAACCTAGGGTTGATGGCTGATGAGATTTATACCTCTCTTGGTCGCCAACATTCCTAGGGTTACTAACTATTTGCTTTAATCACCATCTTAGTCTCTAAGGATTTCATGTGGTCGCTATCTATTCTAATCACCATGGTCTCTGTGTTTTATAATGCCTCTTCATCGGTAAGTTTTCTTGGTGGGGTCTCTTGGTTTGTGTTTGACTTAGTTTCATGGATGAAATGCTTTCAGGGATGATATCTCTTAGACACATGTAAAATTTGGCTAGACACCTCTACCTTCTCTTTACTCTCACTCATAGCCATATATACCTCCCTCCTCTCATGCAGACAAACTCTTTGAACCTTCTTTTTCTCTTCTTGCTTTTGGAGATCATCCCTTCTTTCTTGGTGGGAAGCAGGAGCTCAAGATTGAAGAAGGAGGTCGATCTAAGTTGCATGTTGACCTTGAGTTTGGATCAATCCTTCTTGTGGTCGTTTGGTGCTTCCTTGATTTGCTTCTTAGTCTTATTAAGTGAGATCCCCCTTCCTCTCTTCATTTTCCTTACTGTACTATCTTCTTCTCTTTTCTTGTTGGCCAAATCCATGGTGTTCCATGCTAGGGCTTCAGTTAGAGCTTGAAGAATATCTCTTTATTGCATCGTTGACCTAGGATTGCTTATTTGTTGGATGAGAAGCTAGCTTGGATGAGAGGAGTGCTTAAGATAGGGTTTTTGACCTTCTTTTCTTCTATATCCCTTGGTTTTTGGAGTTTCTACATCATCTCTAAGGTGAGTTATATAACTTTCTCCATGATTATTGCTTACTTTCACGTACATGTACATGATCTTTCCCTAAAATGTTGTTCCAAGCAGAAAGATGATGTTCTTACCTAGGGTTTGAGTTGGATGATTGTTCTTGAGTAGTTATCCTCTTAGAAGAACCCCATATCTTGTGCACTATTTTCTTGATGGAAGTAATCATCCTAGGCTTTGTTTGCATGTTGAAAATGATGGATTTTCTCTCTCCAAAAAGATGGTTTATTTCTAGGGTTTCAAGCTAATTTTCCTCCTTATATTAACCTGATGGTTTGGTTTTGATTTAGTTTTGCTTCACCTTCTTGTGCTAAATAATGCCCTTGACTTAGTGACTATTTTGGAGTTTATGTAATCACCAATGTATTGGACCCATGATGGTCTCCAATGTTTTTGGACTCATGATATTCGCCAAGATTTCCCTTATGTGGTCAATGAGATCTTGATGTAATGCGATCACCAATGTTTTGATTTCCTTGACTGGTAAGATGTTGACACCATGAGTGGTCAGAAAGAATTTATGATCTTGGATGGTCACTATTTTTGGTAAGCCTAATGGTTTCCAAGGTACCTAACCATAACGGACAATGATTCCCTTAACTATTAGTGGTCAATGAAGGTTTTGAACTTGATGGTTGCCAAATTCTGGATTCTTAATCGGTCATCAATTTTGTTTCTCTTGATGATCACTGAAAGTCATAACTAGAGCAGTCGATGAGGTTCTTTGACCTTGGTGCTCACCAAGGATATCCAATCCAAACAGTTGCCGAGGACCTATGACGCTATTAGTCGATGAAGTTCTAGTTCATGTAGGTCGCTCTGTTCTTGAACCTGGTGGTAGCTAAGGTACACAACCCTAGCGGTCACTAAGGTGCCTCTAACATATAAGGTCACTATATTTTACTATCCTTGTGGTCAGTGAAATTTCTAGATCTATGGTCAATGGTGATGTTTGACCTAAATGATTTCATGATTGATGGAAATGATAAGAATCAAGGTTTACCTTTAATTGTTGTTTTGAAACCCTATTTCACTTACCTTGTTGAACCTAGCCCTAATACAAGTAAATGATGATAATACATAGATTCTTGTGTAACTCACATGATGATGGAGTACTCTCTCTCTATGTTATTGTAATCCTAATTTGTTGTCATATGGACATCATAGCTCTTGAATGTAATGTTGTATCAAACCTATTTGCTACATGTCTGGTGATGGCATGATGAGCCGTGATGAGGCATGGGAAGATAATGATGTTCTTACATGGAATGATGTGATGGTCTTAATAACCTTTGGGCATGGTTGAACCCTTAGTGAGTTGTTATCCTGTTCATGATGTGACAAGGATTTGATCCTATGATGGTATGATGATGAGTATGATCTCATGAATGGAATTGAATTAGTACCATGTGATGATGTGATAAGAATTATAATTCATACATTTTATATCATTTGAAGTTGCAATTTAACCATGCTTTTGTGAAACTCTTTTAGGGTTTGTATGTAATTTGATTGATGCATTTAAAAAATACGTGATCACATTAACTAATCAAGTGAAGCCTCATGGTACGCTACACACAACACCATTCAAGCGGGTATTACCATCAACAACTTGAGCAATGCAGTTCACCAAATCCATAATACCAGAGACATCATAGTCAATTACAAACTTCTAGTCCTGTTAATCAAACATCTTTAGGAAGAAATGACTATCAAGGAGATTTTCCACCTGAAGCAGAACCATAACATGCTTGTTGATCAACTTGCCAATCAATGTCTCAAATAGTCGACTCAGAAGTAACCTGAATGGAAAATTGGAAAATATTATTGGTGATGGTCATAGGGTCTCTACGAGTGGCAGATCATTATCACTAATTCATTCATAGAGAAAATAGTCCACCGATTACCTGTATGGGTATGGTGTGCAACCCAGACCCCCAAATCATTTTTTTCTCGAGCATAAATCGAAAAAATAGGGGACTGGTATAGATGATGAAAGGTAGGTTTCTTGAACAGATAAGGTAGACTGTTTGAACACATTCTCTGGAGGGGCAGCAAGCAAAGAGGAATAGGAAAGGGGCTGAGGAGGATGAGTTTTGAAATGGAAAAAATGGTCTCATCTGAAAAGGAAATGGTTGTTCCTAAGTATAGACAACGAACCAGAGTTTAAAGAAGTGGAAATACCCGTCAACCCACAATAGATAGAGGAGGATTACTTATCCTCCATTCAAGTATTTTATGTACCTACATATGATTTAACCGACCCCACCCCTGCCATGACATTTACACATTTAGATGCTACTACCATACTATCAAGAGGATTAGCTATCAAAGGGATTTATTCGGTAGTGGACCCTTTAGATTCAACATCCACTATGTTCTAACTCTGTATTGTTGGTGAGAAACATTATGAAATTGCGCAAAGAGTCAAACAAACTTCATAGCATTACAAGGAACTTTAGGACATTATAGCTATCCACGGGTTAGACAAATTATCTGAACAAGATCATTTAACTGTGGTAAGAGCATGAAAAATTGAACATTTCTTGTCACAATCCTTTTTCATGATAGAAGTATTTATGAGTTCTCTAAGAAAATATGTTGTATGTTGTCTCACAGAAACAATTAGGGGGCTTCAACTTATCCTTTCTGGAGAATTAGACAGTCTTCCCGAGCAGTCCCTTTATTTAACGGGTAACATTGATGAAGTACTGTGACATCTATTAACTTAGAAGTGGAGAGAAAATTGACAAAATGACCTTAAATATTTGTATGCTAACTCCTAATCAAACTATCTGGAATTCAGAAGTAGAAGAAATTATTTTATGTAGTAATAGTGGCCAAATTGGTATATTATAATGTAGTTCCCTGTTCCATAGAGCCATTCTAGTATCAGGACTTGTTGGATGGTGAAATGAGCATTCCTAAGGGAAACTTGAAGGCATACTATTGAGTATGAGGGGTGCATGTGGCTATGTATCATTGTCATCCTGTTCCCAAGGTTATGGAGGGTGGTTGCGATCATACTTTGATAGGAGAATGGTCTCAGTCCTATCTCAAGTGTTTGTATAAATGATGAGACAGAGGAAATCTATGATTGTACCTCGGATGATAGGGTTTTGTATACCCTGATTACTAGTGTCGTGGCCTATATACCAAGGGCGAACTAGGTTTTTTGTAGCTGGACTATATATGTCGTTGCGACTGATTTGTACTAACTGAGGGCGGATGAGATCTAAGGATTCTAACTCTCTTAGACCTTGTCTGGCACTAATTTTGACTTAGAAGTGGGTAGTTGGAGTTGAGTGGTATACCTCACCTCCTCAAGGCATAATAAAGGACATAATCCAGTAATGTAGTATATCTTTTTAGGGTTAAACACGATTCACATTGGTTGATAATCCTTGCCTTGTTTCTTATACTACTTAGTTGTTATATAATACATTAAGAGAAATTAACTATTTAGTAGGTGATAGTGTTACTTGTTTCTATGCCTATTCGTTTAACCGACTTAGTGTATATAATATGCTCAATCTGCTTAAACTACTCAATTAGTTTAGCATGCTTAATCTATTTAGTAATAGTGATACCTGATGTAATCAATAACTATTGGTTGAGAGTTATATCTCTCATTGGGACGTCAGTCTCACCTCGTGGGTCACCACATGTTTTTAGGTGATTGTCAACGATGTGGTCAGGATCATCATGCTAAAGAAGAGCAGCTTGGAGAGCAATACAAGTAGAAGGTTAATTAGTGTTGGTGTCTCCTAGAGTCATCCTTATACTCTCAGGTTCGGACATGGGGTATTTTGTAGATGACATGTGTAACGACTCGAGTTTTGGCAGTGTGCCTATGTTTGTACATGGCATGTATATGTGGAATGCTATCTTTTGTATATAGGTCAGTCCACTGGACATATATGTAAATACCTGATATGGTATGTGTTGATATGCAAGTTGTAGGACCTTTATGTAAATGTTTATGAACATGGTGGTGATGTTGAAATCAATTTGAAATTACCCTCTTTTCTGGTTATGTGGATAATTAGTAGTTAATCGTGTGTTTTGTTTTTATTAATCTCGTTTAGTGTGATGGGGCATCATAATAGACATAGGTGTACACAAAGTACACATAGGAGTGTTAGTACATATAGGAGTAATAGTACACATAACTGTGCATAAGAGTACACATAGGTGTACACAATACCACACATATATGTACTAATAATACACAAGAGTACTCATATGTGTACACATAGGTATATACAAGAGTACACAAAAGTACTCATATGTGTATCCATAGATATATCGAAGAGTACTCATATGTGTACATAGGTATACACAATAGTACACATAGATGTACCAACAATACACAAGAGTACTCATATGTGTATACATGATAGAACTCACACATACAAAATTGTACACAATAGTCCACATGGTAGTACACACGTGGACAAAACTATACGCAAAAGTACATAGAGAAGTACGCAACAGTGCATATGGTAGTAAACATGTTATATAACAATGCACAATGGTACACATTGAAGTTCACATGTGTACAAAAATGTACACAACACTACACATGACAGTACACATGTTTACAAATTGTACACATGGAAGTACACATATTGTACAAAATTTTACACAACAATACACATGTTTACAAAATTGTACACAATAATACACATGGCAGTACATATGTGTACAAAATAATACAAAATGATACACATGTCAGTATATATGTTTACAAGATAGTACACAACAATGCACATAGAAATACACAAGTGTACACAAGAGTACACATGGATTTACACGTGTAAACATGGCAATACACATGTAGAAAATTGTACACAATATCACTCATGGTATAACATGTGTGAAAAAAAAAATGCATGACAGTAGACAAGTGTACACTAGAGTACAAATGAAAGTATTGTTGTGTACAATTTTGTACACATGGCAATATATGTGACACATGGAAGTACACATGTACAAAATTTGATACAATATTACACATGTTTACAAAATTGCAAACAACAATACACATGGTAGTACACATGTGCACAGAACAATACACAATGGTACACATGGAAGTATATATGTGTACAAGAATATACACAACGATGCACATAATAGTAAACATGTGTACACATGGCAATTTATATGTGTAAGCATGGCAGTACACGTGTAGAAAATTATACGCAATATTGCACATGATAGTACACATAAGTATAAAATAATATGTATGACAATAGACTTGTGTACACTAGAGTACAAATAACAGTACACATGTGTACACAATAGTACACATGCCAAGGAAAATGTGTAAAATACTTTGCACAACAATACACGTGTACAAAGTTGTATATAATAGTACACATGGGAATACACATGTATACAAAACTGTACACATGGCAAGACACAACAATACACATGGTAGTAAATATGTGTACAAAACTACACACAACAATACACATTTGTATGCAAAAATACTCATGGTAGCACATATGTGTACAAAACAATACAAACAATTGACATGACAGTACACTTGTGTACTCAATAGTGCACATGGCAATACACAAGTGTACAAAAGTGTACATAATAATACACATGACAATAAACATACGTTCAAAACTATAAACAAAGTTACTCATGGAAATACACATGTGTACTCATGAAATTACGCAGGTGTACACATGACATTACACATGTGCACCTACATCAATACACATGTGTACATTGTACACACAATAAGACACACGTATACAAGACAAGACAAGACACATGGTAGTACACTTCTTTACATAACAATACACATGACAATACACATGTGTAAAAAAGTTTATACATGACAATTAACATGTGTGCATAAGAGTACACATTAAAATACACATGTACACAAGAGTACACATGATAGTACATATGTGTACAAAACTATATGCAACAATATACATGGCAATACACATGTTTACAAAACAATACTCTTGAAAGTACATGTGTACATAAGAGCACACATAGTAGTACACATGTATAGACAACAATACACATGCTAGTACATATGTGTACCTACACAACATCAAACATGGCTATAAAACAATATACATGATAGTACACATGTGTACACAAGAGTAAAGATGTGTACACAATAGTACCGATGGAAGTACACATGTGTAACAATGGCAACACATGTGTAGAAAATTTGTACAAAATATTACACATGGTAGTAAACATGTGTAAAAATTAGTATGTATGGATATACACATGTGTACAAAAGATTACACATGGTAGTGCATGTATTCTGTGCACATATGTACTATGTGCAAATTGTACACAACAATTGTTGCAACCCACCACGCTAAATGAGATTATCAAAACTAAAATGTCAATCAAACACTAACCAATCATATTACCATAAAGGTAGATAATAAAACCTAAATAAACTTTCTAAACATGTCAGAGAACATTTATATAAAGGTCCAACATCTTCCATATAAATACAACCATACTAGGTATCTTTACATCTGTTCTATGGTCTCAACCACAACATGTTATACAAAATATATTGTCCACATATTTACAACATATACACACAAGTACACTACTAAGATCTCGAGTTGATGTACATCATATGCAAAAACTTCTCACCCACACCTGAGAGTACATGGGAGACTCTAGGATTCACTAAATGACCTACCAACCTTCTTCCTCTACAAGTCTCCAAATTGCTCCTCCTCACTACCATAGGTCTGACAATGTTGCTGACGATCACCTAAAAGAGTTGTGGTAACCCACAAGGTGAGAGCCATGTCCCTTCCAGAGATATAACTTCTAAAAACATCTATCGCTGATACAAGGATTATGTACTTTAAACAATTAAAGCAGATATTATTATACAGTTGAAAGATTATATAACTTACACACTAGAACATGCATAGTTAAAGTCATAAGCACAATGATTTCTCTTACTGCATTATAAATCATCTACAAACTTAAAGGAACAAAGCAAGGATAATCATCCAATGTGAGTTGTCAAGTAACCCTAATAGATATACTGCACAGCTAGATTACATATTTTAATAAGCCCTAGCTATTTGTGGTGTACCACTCAAACTAGTTGCTAACCACTGCAAAGTCGAAATCAGCTCCGGATATGATCTTGGATGTCTAGAATCCTAAGTTCTTTTCCCCTCGACCAGTACTAGTACAATCATAGTGGCACGTCAGTCCAACTACTAAAACAACCTAGTATGTCCTGGGTACACATGCCACAACACTAGAAACCAGGGTATAAACACTTAAAAATCCAAGCTATGACCACAACCGCTCCCAACACATCAACTCCAAGACACGACCTCGACCGCTCTTTAAAACTTTGGGATCTAGATGGAAGAGATATACCCCCTGCACCTTCAGATACTCAACAATATACGACTCCAAGCTCCTCTTGGGATTACTTATTTCACTATCTAGCAGGTTCTGAAATTGAGATAGATCTACAAGTCTCGGGGCACTACATGATTAGGGGTACACTTGATTAATTACATTGTTTAAGTTTTTTTGAATACATCAACCAAGTTACATACAAGCTCCTAAAGTATGCTTACAAAATAAGTTGTAGAATACAATTCCCAACGGTGTAAAACGTATGAAAATTTTGTTCCATATTATTTCATTATGGTATATTTACTCATTCCTACCCATAAAAAGGACTAGTTCTCAATTAGGGTGCATAACGGCCCAAAATGACTTTTAGGTAAAACTCTAATAACTTCCTATAGGAACGTCATTATCATACAAAATTTTACAAAGAGTTTAACAAGTCATAAAATAAGATATCACCTCAAATTTTAGTATAGAAGTCCATCAAATGTAAGAGTTATGGAAATTCCTAGAATTAAGCATTTATGTGACCAAAACCTAGCATGGATGAGCTACTTTCCGCATTATGATTTCATCTAACTATCATTTCAACACCAAAAAGGTAAATGAAAGTAGTAAAACCACCATCAGTTAACCACTATGTAGTAAGGTTTAATGATTGGGTTCGACTTTTGTACCTTGGGTATGAAAACAACACCTATGTCAATTTTTTTGATGTCATAACACTAACATTTAGGGTTTTATGCTCATTTATAAAAGAAGAAACGTTCATAGGGACAAGGAAAGCCTTAAAAACTTGTATCATCATCATTATCATCTCAAATAGTGCACAAAAGGCCACCCTTTCTCATATTATAGGTTTTCTAGAACAAGATTTATATAAAATAGGTTACGAATAGGCATGAAATGGATTATAGGTTGTATCCTCCACCTCAAGGTGAAGAAGAACGTCCAAACAACAAGGTATCATGAAGGAGAAAAGATAAAACCCAAGATTTGCACTCCAAAAGCTCTAAGGTAGTTCCTATCTTCAAGAACGGGGTAGATCTAGAGCAAAAGAAAGAAGAAAAGTGAGTTCTTCATCCATGTGCATGAGTTTATTGGAAGGAGCACCATAGATATTGACAATGGGGAATGGAAGAAGAAGGAGAAATCAAGAAATGAGCTTATGTGTATGAAGCAAGATACTAGGCAAGAAAGTTTCAACCCTTCATAGAAGATCTAGATCAAAGTCCTCTAACAATACACAACCACAATCTAGCAAGGCTTCTCCCTCAAGAAGCCCGTCCTTCATCAGCCAATGGTTTTGGGTGGCGTCCAGTAGCAAAAACGATTTTGGCGTGGAAAGGTTTATTTGAGGAAATAGGGGAGGGGTATATATAGCTCAGATGAAAGAAAAATGAGAGGAAAGGTCAAAAATTGCGTTACTAATGGTCAATGATCAAGTTTTCCATCTATTTTTATAGCCAAAACAACCATCAGCTTGCATCCCCCAATGAAAACCATTGAGTGCAGAAAAAGCATCAGATTGCAAACTAGTGCAACCATCTAGTTGCAACTCTCAAGGAGAACCATCTAGTGTTGAGTGCAAAACAACCATCTATGGTTGAGTCTAGAAAAATCATCAGATTGTAAACCACTACAACCACCAAGTTACAAGTCCCAAGGAAAACCATCTAGTGTTGAGTGCAGAATAACCATCTGATTGCAAACCAGTGCAACCATCGAGTTGCAACTCCCAAGGAAAACCATCTAATGTTTACTGCAGAACAACCATCATATTACAAACTAGTACAACGATCAAGTTGCTACTCCCAAGGAAAACCATCCATTTGTAGTTCCTTAAGGAAAAACCATTAGTTGTTCAACCCAAACAAGAATCAAAAGGTGCATTTAGCTTAGGAGTATCATTGTTCGAATTGAATATAAAGAACACCCGTCTCTCTCTTTTTTACCTTCCTCTATTCTTCTATCTATCTCTTGGTCTCATCTTCCTTAAAATACTCTTTTGTTTGCTTAATAAAGGTACTCTTGAGAAAGATGCAGGCTCTCATCATCCATGCTACTACCTTATGAGCTCCAAATTGGCAGCAGAGCCCCAAGAAGAAGCTATAGTGCCTTTGCATGATCCTATCCCAAATGTGTATCTCGCATGGAGCTTTGCGAGCTGCTGGAGTCATTCACTCAGATAGTTGACCAAAGATGCTTGGAGATTGCCAAATCAGCAAATGTCTGTGCAAAATTGAAGATTGAATTTACACATAAGTTAGACTTCATTTGTGAATGGGTGGAGAAGTTGAGTTTGAATACATGGAATGAATGTGAGACACCAGAGAATGAAAAATTGGAAAGCAACTTGTGGGCATCAAATCCATAGAAGCATGTGCCCATAAAGTTGCAACCGAAGATGGAAAAATATAATAGGATCACATCACCAGTGGGTTGGATCACACTTGCTTGACAAATTATCAAGTTTTATGGTATAGAGTTAGACCTAAAGAAAATCGACCTTATCTCCTATTACTTGATTGGTGATGCTTTATAGTGGTGTATGTGGATATCAATCACTTCTCGAAGTTTAAATTTTAATTACATATAAGGTTTGGAAATCTACATGAAGATGCTACGGGTGAGTTCACCAAGTTGTGGCAGGTTAGCTCCGTACGAGACTACTTATGAAGATATGAAAAATTTTCCAACAGATTTTTAGGGTTTGATCAGTCTTTTAGAGTTGGTACCTTTGTCAGTGGACTTAAGGAGAAAATTTGGCATCATGTAAGAGGTCACATGCCTAAATATCTGGGGGTACAATTAGTTTATCCCTAGATAAGGAATGGAAGTATCTGGAAAAGAAATAGGCTGTGAAAGAACCTCAAAAAGATGAGAGAAACTAAAGTTATAAAACCCCTGGGGAGAAGACTTCATCAGGGCATAGAAGACTTTCCTGTAGAAGAAGAGAATTTTCATAGAAAGAATAAGTTGTGCTTTAAATGTAATAAGAAGTGGGGCTGACTAGCTGGAATGGCTCCCAGATTAGGGTCCGGAAAGGTGACTGTTGAGGCAATCCTCGAAGAGATTCTCCACCGCCGGCCTCCTTGTAGGAATGCACGCCAGATTTGGATGGAGAAGGATGATCCCTCACTACAATTTGGAGGAAGAAGGATGATCCCTCACTACAATGTAAGTATACACATGATACATCTGGTCTTCTTCATGATCCAAAGAGTTGGTTCAAGCAGAATGAGTACTCTCTGAAGCAAACTGATATAACAGTAACTAATGGCAAACTTTGGTATCAAAAGTCTAAAGCTATGGAGAATGATGGCGGATGGAGCAAGTGCCTTGTTGGATATGTCATTGACTTTTGGCCCCATCTCCCTACATTGGAAAACTATCTTGCATGACTATGGAGCCTAAAGTGTACACTTGAAATTTTCAACAGAGGTGATGGTATGCTTATCCTTTGATTCTCAGACTCTGGTGATATCGAGTGTGCTCTCTCTGGAAGATGGTTTGTTCGTAATAGACCTCTTATCCTATGTAAATGGAAAATGGGTGATGCTTTCTATAAATCTAAGCTAGAGGCAGTGTCAGTATGGACTCATATTTACAACCCGCACATTGAGTTATGGGATAAAAGAATGTTCGATAGGATTGGTTCAATGTTGGGAAGTCCATTGGATGAAGCCACTAAGGCTTGCTCTGTATTGGAGTATGCCAGAATCCTTGTCCTCTATTCTATTGAAGCAAAATTCCCCCAATCTATCTTGTTTTCGAGCGATGATGGTGATGAACATGAGATTATCTTGGCTTATGATTGGCTCCCCTATAGATGTTCTCATTGTGGTTTATATGGTCACAATGATTGTATTGAAGCTACTCCTAATCCTGTGAAGGAGAAGATCTGGACTGTGAAGCTGAAAATGTTCCCCCGATACATGTGAATGAAAATGCCTCTGAGAGGCCCTTTACACTGAATAGGACCGGCCTTCAACACAATGAAGGCTTAATCAAGAATATGCTCCTAAAAAACAATGCTAATAGTCATTCAGTTCCTTCTACCCCCACCCCCATGTTCTCTCAAATATCTTTTAATGATGGAGGTTCAACTGGCTCTATCAAGGAGTTGTCTGAAATGGCTAATGTACCTGGCGGGTCTCCCCCGAAATGTTCTTCTAAACCTATTGTGGGCATATTCCATTAATTCACTAATTCTCTATTCTCCCCTATGCAAAACAAGTTTGGCAACATGTAGATCATTAGTGAAGAAGTAAATGCTGAGGCTGGTAGCTCAACATCCCATGTTATCAAATGAATCTATCTATGCTTACATCTTCTTGGAACGTCATAGGTATTTTAAATAAATTTTGATTGTTCAAGAAGAGGTGATAAGGTTGAATAGTCAGATTTTTATCCTCAATGAATCCAAATTGCGGTCTGGTAAAATGGTGAAATTTATGAATATGTATTTTCCTGGTTTCAAATGGATTTCAAGCCATGACTCTCATGTTCTTGGTAGAGTTATTATCCTAAAAAAAGATGAAATGTGTAAGATAACTAAAGTTGTTGAGTGTGATCAGGCGATTCACTGTAAAGTTCATATTGAATTTTCTTCTTTCAGTCTATCTTCTATATATGGCCATAATGAATATTCTGACAGGTCTTCTTTATGGAGTTTTCTAGAAAATATAAGTTCTTATATCATTGTGAAAAATTAGCAAACAACCTCCTTCGATTAGATCCATGGATGAATTTAATGCTTTCATGCTTGACTATGGTATTTTTAAAATGGAATTGGGGGTCCTATTTCACCTGGAACAACCATCAAGAGGGGAACAACTTAGTCACATCTAAAATTGATAAAATCTTATACAACAATCTCTTCTTATCAAATTTCAATGTTTATCATGGTGAATGCCTTTCTAATATTATAAGTGACCACAGAAGAATTAGCCTATCTATTGGCAATCCAAGGAAAATTTGTTCTCCTTTTAGATATGTGAATGCTTAGACTTCCATAGAATATTTCTATCCTATACTTGAATAGGCATGGAACATTAGTGTTGATGGTTTTGCCATGTTCAAGTTATACAAAAATTTAAGGAACCTTAAACAGAAGGTTAAATATTGGAATAAGAAGTCTGTTGGTGACATTATTGAAAATGCTAAGGCTGCTCGTAACAAAGCTTTAGATGGTCAAAGGTTGGCTACTCTCTGTCCTGTGGATGATGTGGCTAGATTCAATGCTAAAGTTCTAAGAGATAAGGAAAAAGAAGCAAGTAATATTGAAGGATCCTTTCTGAGGCAAAAATCAAGAATTTAGTGGTTGAAGAACGGTAACTCTAATACTAAATTCTTGTATGCCTCCTTAAAAACTAGATGTAATAGAAATATATTTGTAGTATGAATGTTAATGACTGTTTAGTCCGTGATCAAGCTAATCTCAGTCAAACTATGCATGATTTCTATTCTAACCTATTTTATAAGAGGGATTCTGTTGGTGGTGTATGGACTGGTCCATGGAATGGCCCCACTATTTCTCCCACTCAACGAGATAGTCTGACTTTTCCTATCACTAGAAAAGAGATTGAAGATATTGTTAATAATCTTGATGATGATAAAGCCCCAGGACCAGACGGTTTTAATGGCATTTCTACAAGAGGGTGTGGATAGTGATAGGAGATGATGTGGTTAATGTTGTCCTAGAATCTTTCTCCAATGGTTGTATAACACCCCACTTATACCATTCATAGCGGAAGCACATATCTACACTCACATCAAGGGGAATGTCACAACCATGATATTCATTGCACAAAATACAGTTTTAGTAAATCATCACATGATCAAAATCACAATTTCTCATTCTCAAATCTTAACAAAGTTTACATGTACATAATTATAGAAAAAGGAAAAGATCTATACACTAGGTATGGTTGACACCCCACCAATGCTCTTCTCCTTAAGGGTCCTTGAGCTAGGGTTTCCTCCTTAGATGACCTTCCCTCCTTAGATAGCTTCCAACCTATGGGCATCATGCCCCCATCCATGCATCAAACAAATGGTAAGTGGATTGAACATGTTATAATATAAAGAAAACTTGAAAGCTGAAAATAAGCATTTAACATTGAACATTGAAAAGACATGCAATTTCTTTTAGGTCAATTTCTTTTATCTTAACCTATATAAGTGTCCTTGGGTTGCACAAATGTGCCTCTTCTCTTATGCACTGAAGTGCCTCTTAGGTTGAACTGAGGTGCCTCTTCTCTTATGCACCGAAGTGCCTCTTCTCTTATGAGGAACTTAATAAGTCCTATGTTTTTACATTTTCTTTCTCTTAAATCTCTTAACATTACATTAAACTTATCATTAATGATCATGAAGATGATACAATATACAACATGAAACTCAATTCATCATAATTTTACTGACTTTACCAAATTAGAACAGTAAATAACATAAAATGACATTCATGGTATATTCATACATGCATACATAAATCAACCAATTTAACTATGTTCAATTGCATGTACCACATACATATTCACTTGGAGAGTATCTCCTCTCTCTTCCTAGGTTGAGTAAAACCCTAATCATGATCTTGAGGGTTTGGTAACCCTAATCACTATGTTTACAACATGTTTCACATTATTATACTTTTTATTCACCAAATTAAACCCTAATTTCCATTTCACATAAAACCAATATTTGGTGATTTAGAAATAGACTCTAAAACCTCAATATTCAAATTCCTTATGAAAAACCATTTACAAAACATATTTTTGCTCATTTTTCTAAGCATCAAGTGATTTACTACGAAGTTATGAAAATCAACCAATCAGGAATTAGAAAAATGCCACATAGGCGGCTTTTTTATCCACTTGGTTGCTGGGCCTAGCTGAGGTGGGCCAATGAGAGCCATCCATCTAGGCACCAGTATCACCCAGGTGGATAAGTGATCAAAGAAAGAGGAATGGAATGAAAAACCCAAAGTACCCTCTCAAATCAAATGGTTTGATTATTAGGGAAGGGGCACACTGGTCATTTGATGACGAAGTTTGTTCCCTGGAGCCATGGCGCTCGACGAGCAAAACCTGGGACCCCAAGCCATGAATATAACTAGTGAAGGACAGCTGATCAGTGGGATCTAGGAGTCCCTGAAGCTTCATCACTGTAGGACAAAGTCAAACTGCTCTCAAGGGGGCTCTTTCGTTCCCGGAGGCATTAGATGAACATTAGAGCAACAATGTTATGGGATCAGGCACGACCACTAAAGAAAGACCCAAGTAGTGTGAGGCATTGAGAGAATGAAAGAACGTGTCTCGTAAAATCCAAATGAGGTTAAAGACCTCATCACAAAAGGGAAAATGGCCAAAAACCACAATGCTTGCCAGAACAGGTAAAATAGGGGATAAGGTCAGAGACTGAAAACTGGGGTACAAAAGGTGGAAAGGTACCCAAAAGAGTCAGAATACATCGAACAAGGCACAATGAGGTGAGAGATAGAGATACCATAGTTAAAGATGCATTGAAGTGGTGAGACATAGATACGCCGGTGAGGGAAAGAACCGACCCCTATAGGGTACAACGACTGGGGACACGACAAGCCAAAGAGATGGCACAAGCGCGAGATCAAAGATGCTTACCGTCGTTGCAATTGAACCGGGGCGAGTGGAGTCGAGAGGACCAGGATGCCGTCAATGAAGAATAAATGCAAGAAGAACCTGGAGTTTGGAGTCACGATAGGGGAAATTGGAAGTGGAGGTGTACCCCCCAGGGTAGGTGATGCTTTTAGGGTCTTGAACAGACAGTTGGGGGGAACGGAGGTGGCAACTGCATTTTCCAGTGGAGAGAGAAGCAAAAGCCCTAATGGGTGTTTTATGCATAGGGCACGAGAGGATATGTTTTAGGGATCCGTGGATCTATAGGAGAGAGACAAAGCCTGAAAAACAAAAATTTGGCAAAATGGGTGACTGAGGAGGGAGAAATCTCACGAGGAATAAATCACCCGTCGGCGCCCCCACTTGCGTAAATGGGCGGGAGGTAGGGGATGACATGGATACCGTCTGATCCAAATCAGATGACCACAAAATGCATGCATGAAAAAAGAAAAGAAAAGAAAAGGAAAGGCGTGATAGGGAAATAAATTCTACTTTAGGGAAATCAATGACATTAAATGTAAATCCTATTAAAACTATATACACGTCTATCCTATTTTAATTGGAGGGTCAAACAAACTCCAAATGAGTCCAAATTTGGGTCATTGACTAATTAGGTGATCTAAAATATTCCTAGATGATTAGTTTTAGGTTTCTCACACATTTTGTCTATGATTTATCTTTTTGTCACTTATCTTAATTTAAATGCACAGACTAATTAAATAATTAAGGGGAAGCTTTCCTTTGTGGATTTTTACTCCAAATTTGAGATAAACAGTATTTGTCTCTTTTGAAGTCATTCCACACCTCTTTATTATCTTTTTGTGTACTTTATTTGGAGGAGAGAGAAAACAAGTGGCAATGTTACTTCACTCCTATAAAATAAAAGGGAAAGTGATTCAATGATGCTAAAAGAGTATCTTTTATCATATATTCAAAATTATTTACTAAGAAACATATTACTATTCCTTTTTGGAAAAATCCAAGAAGAGGAGAGCATTAAAGGATTTATCTTGAAATCTATAAAAAGAAAAAGCATACTCATTGCCCAAGTCTTTTATATTTCAAATATCTTTCTTCTTTGTATTTCTCTTTCTTCTTTCATTCCTTTTAGACTTATCTCATAATGCAAAAGGAAAAACACATTACCATTATTACACAAATATTTGCAACACATTAAATAAAAAGGGAAAAGTTATTTTGAGTCCTTTTTCTATTTCTATTTGCATTTTAATCCCAGAAGTAAAACTATTTTGAGGTATTTGCATTAAGGCCCTTAACAAATTTTCACTTAGGGAAAACTATGTAAAAGTTTTAAAATACTCACAAAAATTGGGTTGTTACATTTCTACCCACCTTAATTAAATTTTGTCCTCAAAATTTTATTAAAACTACCCACCTTAGAAATTTCCATATTAAGTGGAAAACCTTCAACATGCCAATATTATCATGGGAATCAATAGTTTCAAACACTTCCACACAATAAAAGTTTGAAAAGGAAAGTTATTGAACTACTAGACTTCTACTCAGTCTTTTCATCATCACTATCTACCATGGCAAAGATTCTAGTCTGCCTCTTCTCCTTATATGTTTGGTTGACATTGGGCTCCTTCTTTTGAACTTTTGGGCAGTTAGGTCTAATGTGGCCTATCTCGCCACATGAATAACAAACACCTGTCCCAAACCTGCATTCACCTAGGTGGAACTTGGAACATTTAGCACATTGGGTCTTTATATGCTGGTTTGGAACAAATTCGGTTGGTTCCTTCCTTTACTTATTATTGTGGTGGTTGGAGTTGTGGTTGTTGTGATGGTTCTCCTTATTCCATGCTATTCCTGGATGATCTTCTAGCTCTAGGGTAGCATCCTGGGCACTTTGGAGTGTATGATGCCCACGTCTTGATAAGGCAAAACTAAGGTCTGGCTTCAGACCTCTAATGAACTTCTTTCTCTTCCGTCGTTCATCATAGTCATAGTCGTACTTCTACAGGATCCAAAATTTCATCACATATTGGGTGACCGTCATGTCACCATGTTGACATAGGTTTGAAATTCTTCCTCCTTCTTCTCGATCAAGGCCTCAGATATGTAGTGGTCTTTGAAGGTCTCAGAAAATTCCTCCCATGTGAATGGAGGAGCATCTGCCTCATGAGAACCTAGAAAGTTCTCCCACTAAGTCCTAGAAGCACCCTTCAGCATGTGTGTCCCAAAGAAAACCTTGGATTGGTTGGGACAATCCAAGTCAAAAAAGTAGTGTTCCATGTGTTGCAACCAACTCTCAACTTTTCCCACCATGTCGACCTCTTCGTCTCCAACGAAGGAGTCAGGCTTGATCTTCAAAAAGTCAACTAAGGTTAACACTTGGTTCCTTGTTTGATGTGGTCTTCCTTGTTGTCTAGTGATAGCATCAGTCAGAGCCTTGATAAGCACTTCTAGAGGTGCATTAGGGTTACCATTAGGGTTAGCCCCTCTAGAATCACTATGGTCACTTTCTCCATTGGAAGAGCTTCCGTCACCATCTACGTGCTCCTTTCCTTTATCAAATTTCCTCTTGGGAGCCATCTATAAAAGGAAACATAAACCACATGAGATCATGAGAAAAGCCTGGTGGCCAACCATATTTTGGTTCTGATACCATTATTGTAACACCCCACTTATACCGTTCATAGAGGAAACACATATATACAGTCACATCAAGGGGAATGTCACAACCATGATATTCATTGCACAAAATAGAGTTTAAATAAACCATCACATGATCAAAATCACAATTTCTCATTCTCAAATCTTAACAAAGTTTACATGTACATAATTACAGAATAAGGAAAAGATATATAAACTAGGTATGGTTGACACCCCACCAATGCTCTTCTCCTTGAGGGTCCTTGAGCTAGGGTTTCCTCCTTAGATGACCTTCCCTCCTTATCTAGCTTCCAACCTATGAGCATCATGCCCCCAGCCATGCATCAAAAAAATGGTAAGTGGATTGAACGTGTTATAATATAAAGAAAACTTGAAAGCTAAAAATAAGCATTTAACATTGAGCATTGAAAAGACATGAAATCTCTTTTAGGTCAATTTCTTTTATCTTAACCTATATAAGTGTCCTCTAGTTGCACAAATGTGCCTCTTGTCTTATGCACTAAAGTGCCTCTTAGGTTGCATTGAGGTTCCTCTTCTCTTATGCATCGAAGTGCATCTTCTCTTATGAGGAACTTATATACGTCTTATCTTTTTACATTTTCTTTCTCTTAAATCTCTTAACATTACTTTGAACTTATCATTAATGATAATGAAGGTGATATAATATACAACATGAAACTCAATTCATCATAATTTTGCTGACTTTAGCAAATTAGAATAGTAAATAACATAAACATGACAGTCATGGTATATTCATACATGCATACATAAATCAACCAATTTATCTATGTTCAATTGCAAGGACCACTTACCTATTCACTTGGAGAGTATCTCCTCTCTCTTCCTAGGATGAGTAAAACCCTAATCACAATCTTGGGGGTCTGGTAACCCTAATCACCATGTTTACAACAAGTTTCACATTATTATACATTTTATTTACCAAATTAAACCTTAATTTCCATTTCTCATAAAACCAATGTTTAGAAATTTAGAAAAAGACTCTAAAACCTCAATATTCAGATTTTTCATGAAAGAACATTTTCAAAACATATTTTTGCTCATTTTTTAAGCATCAAGTGCTTTACTACGAATTTATGAAAATCAACCAATCAGGAATTAGAAAAATGCCACATAGGCAGTCTTTTTATCCACTTGATTATTGGGCCTAGATGAGGTGGGCCAATGAGAGCCAGCCATCTAGGCACCAATATCACCCAGGCGGATAAGTGATCAAAGAAAGAAGAAAAGCATTAAAATCTCAAAGTACCCTTTCAAATCAAATGGTTCGATTATTAGGGTAGGGGCACACTGGTCATTTGATGACCAAGTTTGTTCCTTGGAGCCATAGCGCTCGACGACCAAAACCTGGGACCCCAAGCCATGTATCCAGTCAGTGAAGGATAGCTGCTCAGGGGGATCTAGGAGTCCCTGAGGCTTCATCACTACAGAATGAAGTCAAACCGCTCTCAAGGGGGCTCTTTTGTTCCCAGAGGCATCAGTTGAACATAGAGAAGCAATGCTATGGGATCAGGCATGGCCACCAAAGAGCAAGAGCCAAGCAACACGAGGCTTTGAGAGAACAAAAGAGCGTGTCTTGTGAAATAAAAATGAGGTCAAAGACCTCATCACAAAAGGGAAAATGGCCAAAAACCATGGCGCTTCCCAGAATAGGAGAAATAGGGGACAAGGTCAGAGACTGAAAACCAAGGTACAAAAGGCGAAAAGGTACCCAAAAGAGTCAGAAAACATCGAGAAAGGTGCAATGAAGTGAGTGGTGGAAATACCACAGTCAAAGATGCACTGAAGTGGTGAGACTCAATACGCCGTTGAGGGAAAGAACCGACCCCTATAGGGTACATCGAGTAGGGACACGACAAGCCAAAGTGATGGCACAAGGGAAAAGAATAGAGGTCGAGGATGCTTACCGCCATTGCAATTGAATTGGGGCGAGTGGTGTCGAGAGGACCAGTCCACCGTCAACGAAGAAGAAATGCGAGAAGAACCTAGAGTTTGGAGTCGTGACAGGGGAAATTGGAAGTGAAAGTGTACCCCCCAGGGTAGGTGATGCTTTTGGGGTCTTGAATCGATAGTTGGGGGAATGGAGGTGGCGGCTGCATTTTCCGATGGAGAGAGAAGCACAAGCCCTAATGGCCATTTTATGCATAGGGCATGAGAGGATATGTTTTAGGGATCGATGGATGTGTAGGAGAGAGACGAATCAAGATGAATGAAAATCTCACCAAATGGGTGACTAAGGAGGGAGAAGTCTCACGGGGAACAAATCACCCGTCGATGCCCCCACTTGCCTAAATGGGTGGGAGGTAGGGGATGACATGGATACCATCCATTCCAAATCAGATGGCCACAAAATGTGCGCGTGAAAAAAGAAAAGAAAAGGAAAGGCATAACAGGAAAATAAATCTGACTTTAGGGAAATCAACGACATTAAAGGTAAATCCTATTAAAACTATATACAAGTCTTTCCTATTTTAATTTGAGGGTCAAACAAACTCCAAATGAGTTCAAATTTGGATCATTACTAATTAGATGCTCTAGAATATTCTTCGTCAATTGGTTTTAGGTTTATTGCATATTTTGTCTATGATTTCTCTTTTTGTCACTTACCTTAATTTAAATGAACAAACTAATTAAATAATTAAGGGGAATCTTTCC
This sequence comes from Alisma plantago-aquatica, assembly GCA_963693085.1. NCBI lineage: Eukaryota > Viridiplantae > Streptophyta > Magnoliopsida > Alismatales > Alismataceae > Alisma > Alisma plantago-aquatica. The sequence continues at coordinate 1,081,801,028 of OY856410.1, read as the reverse complement.
TTTGTGGATTTTTACTCCAAATTCAAGATAAACACTATTTGTCTCTTTTAAAGTCATTCCACACCTCTTTATTGTGTTTTTGTGTGCTTTCTTTGGAGGAGAGAGAAAACAAGAGGCAATGTCACTCCCCTCCTATACAATAAAAGGGAAAGTGATTCAACGATGCCAAAAGAGTATCTTTTATCATATTTTTGAAACTATTGTCTAAGAAACATATTACTATTCCTTTTTGGCAAAATCCAAGAAGAGGAGAGAGAAAGATGAACATCAAAGGATTTATCTTGAAATATATAAAAATAAAAAACATACTTATTTCCCAAGTCTTTATATTTCGAATTTCTTTCTTCTTTATCTTTCTCTTTCTCTTCAATTCCTTTTAGACTTATCTCATAAAAGAAAAGGGAAAACACATTACCATTATTACACAAATATTTGCAACACATTAAATAAAAGGGAAAAGTTATTTTGAGTCATTTTCCTATTTCTCTTTGCATTGTAATCCTAGAAGTAACACTATTTTGAGCTATTTGCATTAAGGCCCTTAACAAATTTTCATTTAGAAAACACTACATAAAAGTTTAAAAATGCTCACAAAATTTGGGATGTTATAGGCTGCCTTCTCAAAGAAGCTAACATGACTTTAATTACATTGATCCCTAAGGGTCAGGATAAATCCTTAATTATCAACTCAAGACCCATTTCTCTTTGCAATACTTTTTGCAAGATTTTCTCAAAGATTCTATTCAACATATTGCAAGCAATCCTTCCTACTATCAATGTTGAAAATTAGCTTGCCCTTGTAAAAGGCCAAAGCATCAAGGATGCCATTCTCCTTACCAATGAAATTCTAAATGATTTTAAGAAAACTACATGTTCCCATATGTGCATTCAAGCCGATATTTATAAGGCTTATGATTCAGTTCATTGGTCTTATCTTTTTTCTATTATGTATAACATGAACTTTCCTCTTTCTTGGATTTGTTGGATTGAAAATATTTTCTACTCTGCCTCGTATCAGGTTCTAGCTAATGGTGAACCTACTGATTTTATTTGGCCAATGAATAGTGTAAGGAAGGGGGACCCTATAGCCCCATACCTTTTTGTTTTTGTCATGCAGGTGTTTATGAAATGATGAAGATGCAAGTCAATAAGAATCTTATTTATCCTATCAAGGCCTCTAAGGATTGCCATTGTTCTCATCTAATCTTTGTATAAGACTTAATGATCTTTACTAAAGTAGATGTGATTCGTGCTACCAATTTGAAAACACTCTTTGATAATTTTGGCGAAGCTTCTGGCTTGAAAATTAATCCTCTCAAAAGTTCAATTCTGGTCACCAAGGAGGAGAATGGGATTAGTTTGTCAAACATTCTTGATATGAATTTGGATTCTCATGAAAAGGCAAAATATCTGGGAATACATCTTTTTATTGGAAAAATTTCTAAAAAACATTGTTCATCCTTGATTGATAGAATCAAGAAGTAGTTGAAAAGTTGGAAGTCTAGGCTTCTCTCCCTAGATGGTAGAGTTGAACTTATCAAGTCAACCATATCTTCTATATATTTGTACTGGGCCTATTAATTCCCTATCCCTATCTTAACACTTGAGGAGATAGATTGTATTTGCAGAGACTTTCTTTGGGGACAGACTGATGATAAATGTAATCTTCATCTACTTAAATGGGATGTTGTCACCCTTCCAAAAAGAGAAGGAGGGCTTGGTCTGAGAAAAAGTAAATAAGTTTCCAAGTCTTGCCTTGTCTTGAACTCTTAGAATGTGGAAAGTAAAAAGGATACCCTCTAGGTAAAATGGGTTGGAGAGAAATATTTCAAAAAATGCTCTTTCTAGACTGCTGAAGAGTCTACCAATAATTCTTGGTTTTTCAATAACGTGCTTAGAGTTAGAAATATCCTTCTTCCCCTGATTAAGTTCAATATTGTAACTGTAGAGAGCTTCGGGCTTTGGCTTGATCCATGGTGTTCCTCCAAGTTATTAGGTGATATTATTGGCAAGGATATGGTTATCTGGCTGGGCCTCGCTACTGATTCCCATCCAAATGCTATTATTTCCACAAAGAATTGGAAAGTTCAAATGAACATGGGTTCCTCTATTATGTCTTCATTTCTGAAACAGTTCCCTGTTGGCCAGTTTGACAAGGATCATCTGATTTTTGGTCCCAGTGGTGAAAAAATATTAATGTTAATATAATTGGGGAGAATATTAGGTCCAAAGGTGCTGAAGATCCTAGCTACGAGTGGATATGGAAATGTAGATGTCAACTCAACTGCATAATTCACTTGTGGAAAGCGAAACATAACAAATTGCCGACCTCTGATTACACTAGGACAAGGGGGATCTCGATTGTCTCTATCTGCTTCTTATGTATGAATGGATATGAAGATACCTCTCATGTCTCGTTTCACTATTCTTTTATGAAAATTCTGTGGAACCAAGCTAAGTTTGAAGGTCTTATTATTTTTGTCCCTCCTGGTTGCAATGATCTTAACTATTGGAAAAGCTTCTTTGAAATGATTATAGCTCCTTTCATTATGTATCACGGTTGGTTAGAGACTAATGCTAGAGTCCATAATGGTAGATATAAAGATGCTGAGATTTTATGAATCTTAATCTTAAAAGATTATGATAGGCTTAAATGATGACTTTCTTTTGCTCTGTTGTCTTTTTCTTATTATCTGTTTCAATGTGAAGGTCTATTTTCATTTCTGTTGATAGTTTTGATGTTGAATTCCTTCTCAGTTGAGCTGAAGCTTTATGCTTCTCCTCTTTTGGTTTTTTCTGAAAGATGAAGATGTTTGATAATTTCTGTTGATGTTTGCTTTCAATGTGGAGCTAAGTTGTCTTTAATCTGTTATGTATTTCAATGTGAAGTTCTATCTTCATTTCTATTGACAACTCATATGTTGATTTCCTTCTCAGTCAAGCTAAAGCTTTATGCTTCTCCTCTGTTGATTTTTTTTCTAAAAGCCGGATATGGATTGATTACTTCATATGCTAATAACTTACTAAGTGTTGATAAATTTTCATGTGGATGGGAGATTCATGTGTAGACGCTAGTCATGCAGACTGAATTCTGGTCCAGGATGCTTTGATTTGTTATCTCTATGTTCTAAAGTTCCCTTGTGATTTTTTCCTATATATAAGCCTTTCTCCTCTCTTATACTTCATTCTTGGTTACCATGTAAATATTTTTATATTCATTTCCCCTAGAATTGGATTATGTTCTGCATAGCTGTTCAAATATATATAAAAAAAGCCTCACAAGTTTTTACTGACAAAAAAAAGAAGTGGGGCTGATCATAAATGTAAGATCAAATGGAAGATGTATATGATCCAAGAAGAAGAATATTATGCTGAAGAGGATGAGAAGTTGTGTCAGTGGGAAGAACTTGAAGAAAGTCTCGACATCTTTTTGTAGGCATTAATAGGGGAGGAAGCACCCCAAACAATGAGGTCTAAGAAAAAATATAGGGAATGGAGTTAGTGGCATTGTTATATTCTGGTGATACTCACAATTTCTTGGATCCAAAGGCTATTAAAAAAGGTGTAATTGAAATGAATATGAAGTAGGAGTATAATGTGATTTTGTCTTATGGTGAGAAAAGCAAGTCTAAAAGAGAATGTCAAGGAGGTGGAGTTTGAGGTCTCTAACATTTGCATGGAGAAATAATTCTTGATACTTCAACTTGGAAGTTGTGGCTTGGAATTGGGAGTCAAGTGGTTATGCTAAATTAATCCGGTATGGCGGGATTTAAACCTATAATAGATAAAATTCAAATAAAATAAATTTTTTATGACAGTAAAGGGATTGAAGGGTGACTCTCGAATATTGAAGGTAGCATGCTTTGCTAGTGAATTAAGAAAAAACAAGCAAGTAGTTCAACAAACGTCAATAGGAATGTATAGGGAAATATAAGATAATAAAGCTGGTTAGTTGGATTTACCCAAGTTAAAAGAGTTGTTAGTTGAGTTTGAAGATGTTTTTAATGAACCAATGAGATTTCAGCCAAAGAGAAGTTAGGATCATCAAACTATGTTGGTGGAAGGGAGTAAGCCTATTTCAAAAAGACCTTATGCTTACCCCCATTTTTCAAAGAACAAAATTGAAAGACAGGAGGAGGAGTAGTTATAGGATGGAATAAAAAGAAATGGCATGAGTCCCTACTCTTCTCCTGT